>BROG01000797.1:0-42500 GCA_030159075.1 Atrina japonica
CCAATTGCAGAAAAGGCTTCAACAAATGAAGTACTGCCAATGATAGATTTTGCACCCAATATACTGTATCCATTGACATTTTCGCTCCTGTTTAATTTTCGCCATTTTCGCTCTTAGATGAGAGCAAATTTAAAATGAAGGCGAAAATTTCAAACAAAATAATTGATGCATGAACATTCATGCAATCCCAGAGACTATGGTGACTTAGAGCAAATTTAACACAGAGTGAATATCTTTTCTGTTGTAAAGGGCGAAAATAACAAAGGGTGAAAATTACAAGGCATACAGCAGCTAATATTAAAGGCAGTATTGTAACATGTGTACCTGAAGGAACCTTAAAATATTTCCATAGAATTTATCATCGTTCTGCCCCACTTATATAGACAGAAAATAAAACAAGACAATTTGAGTTCTTTACAAAAGTAAGCTCATATTCTTTATTGAAAAAAATGTATAGAATATTAACAAGGACATGTCTAATGACCTCTAATGTTGTTATGGCAAATGTTAGTTTGAAGCTGGAACTTCCATTCTCTCTTGATCCATCTACCCCTAAAGGCATTTTGGGACAGTTCTAAGTCATTGATCAATCGAAGAGTCCATTGTTTTTCAGAGGTTGACATTAGTTATGAATCCTTGAAGAACAAGATTACAGGAAAGATTTGTTTAAATAATTTGTGCTACATCTATGAATAAGAGTAGAAAGGGATGATTAATCTACTACAATATGTTCCATGTAGAAGAAGGCTGCATCAGATGCATTTGTCTTAGAGGGTTTTACATATGTCCATGTTAGAAGGACTTTCTTTCCAGTGGGGTGGCCATGTATCCTTAACGCTCGATCTTTCACAACATGTTTTGTAGTAGTTGGTGATGTTATTATAGCGACCATCCTTCAATCCAAGACGGAAAGCCCAGGCAACAAGGGGGAACAAGAAGACATCAGCCATTGTAAAATCATTGCCTGTTATGTATTTTTTGCCCTGGTAAAAAAACAACAACATTATTAGGTAATACAAACTTACACAGAGCATTGCTCTGATTTAATTCTACATTTTCAGGACAAAGATTATCAACATCAGATTGTCAATTATAAGGCCACCTTTCTTTCCCACAGGTGATCTAGCTAATTATACATGTAACCTAATTATTGGAAATGGTAATGTAGCAAGCTGAGGGATTCCTTAAACAAAGTTCATGGTCAAATTCAAGATTTTTATAAAAGACTTGGAGTGTGTTTTATCAAGTCATGTCATTAGTCCTTTGGTGCAGGTCTGAAGTTAATTGATCTGAAGACAAAACTTAGAACATATTATCAACACTACCTTAACTCAAGTCTTGAGGCCTATTTGCACCGATTAGATCTTGATAGTTTATGAATAGTTTTACCTGTTACATTTACAAAGATACATTATCACATGTACAACAATAACCTAGGTCCAAACAATGCCTTTTTTCTAGTTATTAAAGCTGTCAGCTCAACGTTTGAGCCATTTTAAAAAAAAATAATATCGTTTTTGAAACATCCCCAGTGTTTTAAATTCCATTGGTCACCATATTTGTTCAGTTTTCTGAATAGAAACAAGCCCCCACAACAGATATAAAAGGCGAGTTTGCAATATCAAACACCACTAAGAGCTTTATGGCCAGATTGCAGGGCCTTGACAGAAAACGAAAACAAGTATTGAAGTCTGTACCTCCTTCCGTTTGCCAAGAATTTATTACAACCTGAAACTTTAACCAAAATGTTGATCCCTATCACTACATTGATCCCCACTCAATCACTACTTTGATCCACCCTCCGAAATTCAAACTCACATAATTCAATTGTACTTTTTTTCACAACAAGCAGTACTGTTTAACATGTAACATGGGTTATGATGTTGTGTTTTAAATTTCCGCAAAATTGGAGTTATGTCCCGTGTGACTGGTTTTCAATGCTCTCGCTTGAATGTCTCAGAATCAAAAATGTGTGATTGGTACCATAACAAGAAAGTCAAGGTCACTGTAGCAAAGTATCACTCGTAAAAACAAAAATGAACACATACTAACATTTCAATCGTAGAGAAAGCCTTTCACAATTTATTCATGATGGGCGTATGATATACCGTTTAGGATACACTTGTTTTATTGTTGTCAAATGTTGATTTATTCAAACAAGAATTAAATTCATGTTTTGCCGATTTTCCATATCCCTTCATACATCTCAGATTTGTCAAGGAACAATGGAAATACATTGAATGATATACCGGTAGTTCCACAAAGATGGGCTTTATAATTGGGTCTTATTTCCTGATTAGATTTTATTTTGCAATCCAGTCAAACTGTCTTTAGCAGTTTCTTGTCTGAAAAAAAACCACAGTTAATAATCCTTTAATACAATTCCAAAACCATATATACATTTTATAGCAGGATTTCTCACCTCAAGATAGCCGTCCCATATCTTCAGTTCCTCTCTCAAAGCCTCCTCCTTTTCAGCAACTTTTGCCTACAAAATCATCTAAATCGTGTTACCTTTTCTTTTTATGTCAAGAGTTTTGTTGTCAATGTCTTCAGCGATTTACAAAGTAAGTTCTCACGGTTACACACAAATTACACATATGTTAATGTGTGCCAGTTTGGTAATTTGTCATACCACTTAATTTGGGGCTAGATGTGAAACTTTAATATAACAAAAGCAAAACAAATTTGGTTGTAATCTGACAAAACTGAATTTTTTTACCAATTTCAGCTCCTCCAAGTGGGCCCTATTTATGGGCAAATTTTTTTCTTGCTTGCAAACTATGTAGCCCATCCCCTGCAGAGCCTCAATACTAAATATGAAGCCAATCCATACACTGGTTCATGAGACGATTTTTAAAGAAGTACACAATTTTACCACTTTTTTGCCCATTTTGATGCCCCAAGAGGATATAACCCCACAATTTTTCGCAATCTTGAAGCAGCTTCTCATTGAGATGCTGCCTGCCAAATTTGGTTGAAATTGGCCAAGTCATACCTGCTAAGTGACCTGATTTCTGCAGGTTAGACCCAGAATTTCAGCCCATAACCCGCATCTCCTAGGTCTCCTGTTGGCCCTTTGGGCCAGGTGAGCTAAAATTATGTTGGTTTTTTCTTTTGCCAATTTTCAGCAGAATCAATCACAATTTGATTCTTTCAACAAATTCTGTGTACACAATTTTCATGATCTTTAGAGATACCTTGAATACAAAGAGATTTGTATTTTGCTAGTGCTGAATTTTTCTGCAAGTAAATTACAAATATCAATGAATCAATACAGACTTGCAAACCTTGAAAAATGTTCATGGGAGAGATTTTTCAAGCTGATGGGGGAGACTCAAAATTTTAATAAGAATTAATAGGAAAATTTTAATTTTTCATGGGGGTGATATGCATTTTTCTTGAAGAAATTAAACTACATAAAAAATAGGTAGTCTCCCTAGCTATGGGGGAGACTTGGCAAGTATGCATATTAATTAACTGTGAAACCAATGTTTAAATGAATGGTTTAGCAAATACAAAACTTTTACCAAAATTTTAACTGGAAGGGTCACACAGACAAAACCTATTCTCGATTTGTGGAATACAGAGTAATCTCCCATTTGCAAGGTATCTTTCTTTAAAGCAGGTATTATGTATTGAACAAATTCGATAAAAAACTACTTTTTATTGTTGCTTTAAAAATTGAATAGTCTGATGAACACAGTATAACTAAAAGCCATATTCCGGGGAGTATTGTCCATAAATTAACTTTTCTGTACTCTCTTAATGTGTATTCACACGAACTTTCGTCAGATTTTTAAAGTCCTATTCCAACTAACTAGTTAATTAATCGTGGGAGACACCGAACACATTCATCTACTTATAACGGGTAAGGCGTTGCCGGTCATGTGATGACGCTCTACTGAGCTTCCTGCACTAAATTCCTGCCACATTGACCATTACTTTTCATTCTCAGCTTCTCTTATATGCAAACCGGAAGGAAATTAATTTTGAACTAAAACATTTATCTTAAGTCTGTGTATCTAAGAGTTTATTCATTAATTTTCTTACTTACATTGTAAATTCAGTTAATATATTTAAATAATTTCTTATTTGCTTCAGTGTGCTTTCTGTGTTTGTATTGTAATTTTTTATTTAGTCACTAAGTTGCTTTTAATATGAATGTTGCTCATCTGTTGCTTTGTGCATGTTGTGTAGGCCTTATTTAATTTGACTGATTTCCTCGAAACCGGGAAAAGATGATATCAAAATATTCAAGAACCCATAACAGTTGTTGACTCTATTTTCCCAGGTTTCAGTTTTATATACAAAACTTACCTGATCAAGATTGTCTTTGTTCTGCCAGTAATAATACAACAAATTTGTCATCAGTTTCGTCTCCAAATTCTGTGCCTAAAAACACAAAAATTAAACTGATTACAGCACATCTCTGTACCAATCTAATTAAAAACTTATCTCTAATCGCTCGCATTTTCTGAAACGTCATGTATAGAATTGAAGCAATCTGCTATGGGAGTCACATGCCGATTATCTCGTACGTGTGCCATTTTCGACTGATGAAAATGCCATTTATGCGATCTAGTAAGTTTATCAAATGGCAAAAAACAACTCCGAACAAACAAAATTCAAATGTAAAGTATTCTTTTCTTAACCTATGATAGAATTAAATCACTAAAGATATGTATGTATTTTTGCAGACTGATGGTTTTTTATTATAAAATAGATTACATGTACATCTCTTTGCCATTTGATAAACTTTCAAATCTTCATAGTCTGAAAATTACATCATCCGGACATGACCCCAGTGCAGATTGTTTAAGATCCTCTATGGAACAAATCGGAAAACAGGAGCGATGAGATATTGCTTTTTCAATAGAATGGTCATGTTTATGCTTTCATAACAAACAATATTCTTTTGAACACATGTGTCTAACCACTTTAAATTCTGTACCTGCGCTGACCAGAAGTAATGGACTTCATGGTTCAAAATGATGTTCTAACCACTCGGCCAAGGAGGCCCTGTGTTTCCAACTGTGTCATCATACTGCACGAGATCCTTGCGGCTGAAGGATTCAACCAGAATCATGCTTTAGCTGCAACGATCAAGTGCAGTCTGATGATACGGATAGAAACATTTGTGTGGTTCTGTATTGATTACATGTCCCTTATTAGAAACAATTGTGTGGTTCTGTATTGATTACATGTCCTTTATTTACTTTAATTTGTACACAAATTTAAAATATTAATTCCTGCTTTAACAATCATACTTCAAGCTAATATAATTTCATGTCAAAACAGTGCTATGAATGCATTGTTAATACATTAAATGTCCATTTTTATTTAAGACTTTTTGTGCTGCTATCACATGACATACTGATAGTAAAATCCATATAACCTGTGGGGTGAAGACTTGTGAACACTTTTTTGACCTGGGTCAGTTGAAATTTTAGGTTATAAAGGATAACAATAAAATCACACTGGCTAGAGAAATCGTGCCTACTTGTCACCATACATGAGAGAGTATCCAATAAGGAATAAACAGTTTTTCCTGTGCAGCTTCTTATAACCAAAAAGTTGGTTTGTTTGTTTGTTTATTGTTGTTTAACGTCCCACTCAAGAATATTTCACTCATATGGAGACGTCACCAAATGCCGGTGAAAGGCTTCAAATTTTGGCCTATGCTCGGCACTTACGGCCATTGAGCAGTGAGGGTTCTTTAAAAGTGCCGACACCTACTGTGACACGGGACCACGGTTTTTACTGTCTCATCTGACAGACAGGAAACCAACCTGCCGCCGGCTGGACTCGAACTCACAACCTCACGATCAAGAGTCGAGCGCGCTACCGACTGAGCCAGGCTGGCTCCCAAAAAGTTGGTAGAATCATTCGCATGATAATCAAAAGGTTACTCCGCCCCGTCATCTAATGTGAATCGGACAATAGTCATCGCTACTTTCACTCTATTTTGTTTACATACATTTGTAGGTCTCCAGAGCAGATACTGGATTTCATAATATAAATCGGAATGTAACAATATTCCATGTCTGGTAATGGTACATTGCTCAAATGTTAATGACGGGTTCTACATTAAGGCTTTTTTTCATTTGCTCCATTGGACATGCACCGTAATATCAAAAAGTAACATGTCCGAATCACAAATCCACTTGTCCGTAATTTACAAAGAAAAATCCATAGAATTAAAGTAAATATATATTTTTAATAAAAAAGGTAAAAAATGATATAGGAAATAGTCAGGCCAACCACATACATGAATATTCATGAAAATGACGAAAAATAAAAGCAACAACAACTATAGAGATATTATAAAAAAATAAAAAATAAAATAAAATAAAATAAACAAGAACCAAGATGTGTCTTATCACTGGCAGCTTGATCTTAGAAGATTGATTGACTGCAGAATGTTTTCAAACTGCTCTCAATTTCAACTTGTCTTTCGTTATTTCTTTTTCTTTTGTGGTATACAATGCAGTTTTTAGTGTTATTTTGTTAATGATTTGTTTACACCCCTTATAAACCAATAAATTGTCAAACCCATCTTTACGATTGTAGGTCAAATCTGTTATCCAATCAGTGGCACTACAGCCTCCAAAGCTATTAATTTCCCATAGGTGACAAACGTTTTAGTGATTACTTTTCGGAAACCTCATGACTCAACATTCGCACCTACGTTATTATGATTTCATCGGAAGTCGACGTCAGTCTATGTTTATGCATAGGGAGATTAAACTACATGTACAACAATGTTTATCCGAGTAACTGAAGCTTCAATTTGGAATTAGACATTAAATGGATAAACATTAATTTTGTTGATGCTAGAAATAACAAATTAAAAATATTGCTGATAATTTTAACTTGTCCTCTAAGACAAGTACTTATGAAGATTTATTTGTCCGAGCTGATTTTAATCTGGACACGGACAATCGGACAAGCGTTTAAGTCCAGCACTGTAATATTAAATTTGTTTTTGACATAAATGGACCAGTGACAATTATCTGGCCCTCAGATATAACTGCCATTTTATTTTTTGATGACACAAAGACATATGCTAGAAAATACTCAGGCTAACAAAGTTAAACCAATAGTAAATTGGCAGGAAACATAACAACCCCGTGGTTACCCTCAATCCATTAAATCCATTGTATTTTAAATTGTATTACAATTTTAAAGATAATAGCCAACAAGAGGCGCATGGGTCTCATCGCTCACCTGAACTGTGTTGGTATCTTACAAATATGGAATCTCAATTCACAAATTATTATAATACTCCTTGGGAGTGGAGAAGACTTAAACATTAATGAAAATGAGAAAGTTGGAGTAAACGTCAAACACACGTTGACCAAAGATTAATCTTTAATTTATTCAAATATGATGAAACTAAATCATACATCCATGTAAATCATTCAGATTCAATTAGATTTTCAAAGAGGGGTACCTCTGGATCCACCCTGAGTTGATCTGGCCAAAAACCACAAATTTTGTAAGGGACTTCCTGTAAAGTTCTGTCAAAATCCCTTCAGCAGTTTTGAAGAACAAGCTGATGGTGTGAAAAGCTACCTCAACCTCATTTTGATTAGTTTTAAAAAATTCATAAAAAAAATATAGATAGATATATATCGGCTAAATTCTTTCAAGAAAGCATTTCTCTACTGAATTATAGATAAAACACTGAATGCATCATAATGAATAAAAGGGGAGAAAATCAAAGAAATCATGCAAAAGTAAAGGAAAGTAACATTGTCTACAAATACATCAAAAATTTTATTTTCCGATTTGTATGACATTAACAAACTTGAATCATACATATATGTAGATCACTCAAATGCAATTATTTTTTTTCAATCCATACAGCAGATCTAGAAGAGAATTTTAAAGAGGTGTACTCCTATTTTGTCCCATCCTGGATCCACCCCTGAGTCAATCTGACCAAAACAACACAAACTTGGTAGGGGAGCTACATGCTTTCTGTAAAATTTGAGGTTTTTTTTGCAATTTTTGCAGTTTTAAAAAATTCATAAAAAATTAAAAAAAAAATTAACTTTTAACAAAATTCTTTGAAAAAAGCATTTCTGTACCTAATTATCATAAATGTATCATAATGAATAAATGGGGAGAAAATCAAAGAAATCATACATACATGTAAATGAATGAAAATGAAAAAGACTTTTTAGAGGACTTTGAGTTGCTTCCTGTAAGATTTCATCTAAATCCCTTTAGTATTTTTGGAGAAAAAGTCAGAAATGTGAAAAATAAACAGACAAACAGATGGGCAGACGACAGACAAAAGGTGTTCAGAAAAGTTCACTAGAAGCTTCAGTTCAGGTGAGCTAAATGTAGTCAAAATAACTAAATATACATGTACATCCAGCTCTGAAAAATGCTGAAAACCTTGACAAAGTGTACTGGTTACCTGGTACTTTTTGCCTCCAGTTATTCTGCTGTATTACGAAAGAAAACATATTCGCCTGTCTTAAATATGCCCTGAACCACCATAACCTTATGTATGGAATGTATGAGCATGCTTTAATTTTTAGACGAAAAATTTTGCTTTCATTCTAGATTCGCCCTCTCATCTATGGACGAAAATGGTGAAAAGTTGAGCGAGAGCGAAAATTCCTAGTACAAGTATACAGTATTTCTACATACCTCATATTTCCGTTGTAGAACGATATAACTTTTAGAAGAGTCACTGGGAACCAACTGGGTAACTTCATTCTTGTATGTTTGCTACAAAATTAATAGAAACTTTAAACTTTATTAATATATTCATATATTGTAGACTCAGAAAATTTTGCTGTGGTTTTAAGTACTATTATTTCGTAGTTTTCATCTATCAATGAAATTTAAATCATATCACAAAATTTTACATACATTATTAAAAGTAAAAGTTAAAGGTTCCCTTAATTGGCCTTAATGGTCACCTGAGAAAAAGGTTCAAGTCAGGTTTGACTAAACTTAGTCCACTGTTCTTGAGAAGAAGTCGAAAATGTCTCAAATTTGACAAAAAAACTTATACTTTTTGTCAAAAACACAAAAAATGCACTAAAAGGGGAAATAACTCCCAAAAGGGGTGACCTAACAATTTCGGCTCTATAGACTTTTTTATAGATCTTTGCTTGCTGAAATGTTTGCTTCTTTCACTTTTATTCTACCTATTATGCTTTTTAAGATAATGTAAAAAAAACCAACCAAAAACATGAAAAATCTACTTAAAAGTGTAAATAACTCCCATAAAAAGCAACCTGACAATTTCATCCCTATTGACATTTTTGCAGATCTTTGCACGCTGAACATTTTTGCTTCTTTCACTTATACTCTACCTATTATACATTTCAAGATAATGTCCAAAAATATCCAAACACAGTTTTTCGATTTTTAACTGAGAGGTTTATCTTTTCACTTAGAGGGTTTGAAATTTCACTGAGATGGTTTGTCTTTTCACTTAGAGGGTTTGACTTTTTATTGAGAGTGACTTTTCATTGTGAGAGTTTGTCATTTCACTTAGATGGATTGTCATTTCACTGACAAGTTTTGACTTTTCACTGAGAGGGTTTGACTATTGACTGAAAGTGTTTGTCTTTTGACTGAAAGGGTTTGACTTTTCACTGAGAGGGTTTGTCTTTTCACTAAAAGGGTTTGACTTTTCACTGAGAGGGTTTGTCTTTTCACTAAAAGGGTTTGACTTTTCACTGGGATGGTTTGTCATGTCACTTAGATGGATTGTCATTTCACTGACAAGTTTTGACTTTTCACTGAGAGGGTTTGACTATTGACTGAGAGGGTTTGACTATTGACTGAAAGGTTTTGTCTTTTGACTGAAAGGGTTTGACTTTTCACTTAGAGGGTTTGTCTTTTGACTGAAAGGGTTTTACTTTTGACTGAGAGGGTTTGTCTTTTCACTAAAAGGGTTTGACTTTTCACTGGGATGGTTTGTCATTTCACTTAGATGGATTGTCATTTCACTGACAGGGTTTGACTTTCCACTGAGAGGGTTTGACTTTTCACTTAGAGAGTTTGACTTTTCACTGAGAGGGTTTGTCTTTTGACTAAGAGGGTTTGACTTTTCACTGAGAGGGTTTGTCTTTTGACTAAGAGGGTTTGTCATTTCACTTAGATGGATTGTCCTTTCACTGAGAGGGTTAAACTTTTCACTGAGAGGGTTCGTCTTTGGACTTCGAGGGTTTGACTTTTCACTGAGAGAGTTTGTCATTTCACTTAGATGGATTGTCATTTCACTAAGAAGTTTTGACTTTTCACTGAGTGGGGTTGACTTTTTTCACTGAGATGGTTTGTCATTTGACTTAGATGGATTGTAATTTCACTGAGAGGGTTTGTTTTTTCACTGAGAGGGTTTGTCATTTAACTTAGATGGATCGTCATTTCACTGACAGGACTTGACTTTTCACTGAGAGGATTTGTCTTTTCACTTAGAGGGTTTGACTTTTCATCGAGAGGGTTTATTGTTTCACTTAGATGGATTGTCATTTTACTGACTGACTTTTCACTGAGAGGGTTTGTCTTTTGACTAAGAGGGGTTTGTTATTTCACTCAGAGTGTTTGACATTTCACAGACAGGGTTTGACTTTTCACTGATATTGGTTTGTCTTTTCACTGAGAGGGTTTGTCATTTCACTTGGAGCTTAAATGATACACAGTAAGAAATCTGCAATTTATTTAAAATTTTTAAAATAGTAAATCATGCTTCAAAGAACAATAATGTGAAATTAAAGGAAATAAAGTTATCCATCAAAGTTTGTAATTTACAAACCTCCAAATAATCACAAATGGCTCCAGATTCATTTACATTCTTTCCATCATCTAAAAATGTCGGCACCTGCAAAATAAACATGAAAGTCCTATAAAGTATTCACAGAAATTAAGATTCAAAGGTTTTTCAAGAATTTTTTGGACAAAATTCAAAAGCTCATTAATTACTAATGACTATCATGTCACCAATAACCAAACCCCCAAACCATACCGCATTTATCTAAGGTTAGATAATGTAAGAAACCCATGATCATCAACCCCTGCAAAACAATGGACTCTTTTGTAAATCATTCTTTTGTAAGACCAGTCCAAATGCATCTTTAGGGGTAAATCACTCTTGTTTTCTAATATGTTGCTTAGAGGATCTAAAAAAAATTTGCTCTATGGGGTCACATGTTAATGACTTCGTTGTGTGTCATGATCACCCAATGAAAATACGACTCACAACATCTTGAATGTTTTCTTTAATTATACAGGGATGGACACATTTTAGACATTATAGAGAACACTGAATACTCAAAATCTGGAAATAGAGAATTCTTTTCATAATCCTGGAGTTGGATCGGACTCGGAATGAACTCTGTAGACTGCCAATTTCTTTTTTTTAAAATGAATTACCGGGCGATCTCTTTGCCATTTGATAAACTTTCAAAATCTTGTAAGTTGAATTTTCAATGGTCAAAAACATTTACACCCCTATGAGAGGTCATCTGCACATGACCCTATAGCAGATTGCATTAGATCCTCCTCACACCACAGCAGAAAACAAGAGTGCAGGGTTCAACATTCAGGTTTGTCATGTTGTCCGGGACAAGTCCATTTAGCATTCAGACAAGTAGATGTTACTTCTCAATTGTCCAAAACAGCAAAAGAACACATAAAATTGTTAAAGACAAAAAACATTTCAATGAAGATTATTCAGTTTCTTATTTAAACACAAAATAATATCTTCGAATGCTACACTTAATTTTCGGACAAGTCATTTTTGCATTCAGACAAGTAGATTTAAATACTATATATATTCTGCAGGACAAATGAGAATTTTCATTATTGCTGACCTTGTGAGCGGTGAGAGATCCGTTTTTAATTACCGTATACTACAGCGTTTCCATTTCGTTAAATTCTCAAAAACTACATTATATTAAGAGTGTATCAATATACTGATATATCGGTATTTGATTTTATACAACATTCGATACATGGACCGTTGATACAAATAAAATGTCATAAAATGTCAGGTTCGGAATGATGTCCAAAAAAGTCAGGTTAGGTGTGAATTCAATAAATCAACTTTTATTTGTTGATTTCCGCTGGGTTGTTGATCTTCGAAATGGAAAGTTGTCTGCTTGAAAAAGCAAAGTATGGGAACATTTTTGTAAAAGGCATAATGCTGAAATAATGTTTGTTACTTTGTTAACATGGTGTATTGAACAAGAACAAGATGTCTGCGCCACTGAAAATGTCTTGCCTACAAGATTTTCATAATAGTATTATCGGCGGTTAAAAACAGGTTATATTACCTGTAAGACAGGGCTTGAAATTAACATTAGCCTGTTATTATGTGACTTATAAATTCTACCACGGACTAATACACGATTCTTAATATAAGTCTGTCGGACTAATGAAAAATATTTAAAAACCAGCCTCTAAATAAATTCTAAATTACCATTCTAAATTTTATTTGTTGCAGAGACATATATGTGTTATATATGTCTCTGTTTAATGTTGAACATTGTCTGTCGTGTATTAACACTCATTTCAAAAATAAACGTGAGCATTTATGAAGCCTACTTAAATTTAAACCAAACATGACTATGGGAACAGGTAAAATAAATTTTTCATAGCAAAAAATGGCTGTGATTTTAAACATATTTTATGGCTTGTTTTAATGAATATAAACAATCCTATTTCTGGCTATTACCGTGGTACATGAACATATACTCTACCTTGACTAAATAAACAACCAAACAATGTTCTCTACCTTGTATTAATTAATATAAATAACTGTATGGGTGAAAAAGACAGTTTAACCAATGTTTTATTGTTAAATAAAGAATTTTTCATCAACATAATTCGGGCCTAAAGTCGCGATGTAGCAAAACGATTTATCACCAATTTTACTTATAGATATCAACGCTTTTGGCAAAGGATAAAACGTTTTTTCTGTTGAAGACATCGTTTCTGTTTGAAATCCATTATGAACAGACCGCTTACACAAAAAGTTATGTTTATACACCCCAATCTAATCGTGATAAACTTCAAAAGTTGTGATAATTGTTGTGTAAACACCCGACAATGGACATAGCAATTTCCCCCGACTTCCGCAGAAGCGAGAACTGGAAATTGTAAAAGTCATTGTTCGAGTTACCTCCCTTTGCGATATCAATACATACAGTATACAAATGACTATCTGCTGAAATTGAGCTGACGCTGATTATGTAAGACATGTGGTCACCATATAGGGTGTATAAATAAAGGGAATATGCACGAGAATCTCATTAACGCAGGTTATGTATAGCAACTGGTTGACAAACACGTTAATTTAATATAATTCAAAAGTACAGGAACTTTCATGGGCCATTTGCATAACAAGCACCTCCTACTCAATGCTATCCCCTCTACTCTGTTTTTATTTTCATTTTTCCATGGACTAGAAAACATACATATTCTTGAGAGTTCAACAAAAATTGATTTAGCTGCAATGACCACCTGTTTTTAAAGACCAAAGGGTCACAAAGACCTTTTTTTGCTGTCCCCAATAGTACCATTTGTGTACAAATCAACCCCTATATAAAGACCACCTCCCTATAAAGATCGGTTTTCTTGTGTTCCTAAGGAGGTCATTATATACAAGGTTTCACTTTACCTCAAAAAACAAAACTTACTTAAGAGACCACCTCAATAATCAGACCACTATGGGTAAGTCAGTTATGTGGTCTTAACAGCAAGGTTCTACTACATGTACATATACATACTGCCTGCACACAGTAATTTTTTCATTAAGACACAGTTAAAAGAAACACTTTGTTATGCAAATTAAGTATCTTACAGTAAATCAGTGGGATGGAAATCTGAAGTTAACCAGAGAATTCAGGAGAAATGTGCTTCTTTTTTAAATTTGCAAACCTGATATGCATATATACATGTATGTATATTGTATCCTTGAGTTTTAGTTGACCTATTACTGAATCAATAAATATTGTGTTTTCATTTTTGCAGGAAAAGCCACTGAATCAAACCTGATATATATTCTCGAGTTTTATTTGATCTCTAACGGAATCAATAAATACTGTGGTTATATTGGTTTTTTCTTTTTTTTTTTCTTTTGTGAAAAATTACTGAATAGAATAAAGGTAAAGAACATTTACTTTAAACTATCTTGACAGTCATGTGAGCTTGAGAGCATTGTAGTTAATACATGTACAGGTACATGTAATACGATGAATGCCTGCTGCCCTTGAACTTATCAACTCCTGAAAAACAATGGACTCTTCTACAAATGTAGATCTGTAAATCAATGATTTAGACTGGTCCAAATGCGTCTTTAGGGTAAATGGGTGAAAAAACAATCTCACATATCTCTTGTTTTCTAATATGCTGTTTAGAGGATTTAAAAAGAATTTGCTATGGGGTCACATGTGAATGACTTCATTGTGTGTCATGCTCGACCGATGAAAATACGAATGTTTCCATGAGTTATATGTACAGGTCTGTTGAATCTTCATTTATGGAAATCGAAAAATATAATCAAAAGACAGTTTTATTTCATTTAGATTTAGACCATTTGTGGCATTGTTTTACAAAAGTGAACCACAACAATTGCAGAAATTTTGAAATAAATGTAAAATTACTGGTCAACCGGACCAGTGTATCAATGAATTTCACTTGTCAAACAAATTTTTTTTACTAGTCTATATATACACAATTGAAATTGAATGGGAAATTACTGGTCATTTGGACCAGTTATCAGATAGATTTCACCAGACTTTTGTAAAATTTACTGGTTTTTCTGGCAAGACCGGTGAATTTCAATAACTCTGCAATTGTGAGTTGTTTTAGAAATAATGCATCTAATTACAGGAATGGTCTAGTTATTGGACACAGAGATAAGTAACTAATTACTTGCATGCATGTTAGAGACCACAATCCACTTGTATATTGATAAAAACATTTATCGCTAAACCAATAAAAACAAGTTTACTGGTATGTAAATGTACATGCATGAAGAGAGATCAAAATATAGGACAATTTGGCCTTCAACAGAAAACAGCTGCATGTAAAAAAAAAAAATAGACATGTCTTAACATGTTGGTTGGTATTGTTTTGATATAAATGAACATCTCTCGATTACAACAATTAATGCCATCATAAATATGAACAATAAATACATTTTCAAATACAAGTGTTCTTGTAACTTTTAGTGGCAAAATGATAGAGATTCCCAAAAAATGACATCAAGAAACAATCGATCAGTTAGCATAACCATGTCTTTGTTTTTGCAGGTATCTATATCATTTTGCCACTCAAAATCACAGGACCGCAGGTACCGTGAAAGGGTCTATAGCATTTTATGCCACACTCAACAATTTTTTAGTCATACACTGATACAGTGATGGCCAGTTTTTAATCGAGGAGGAGAAAACTCCGTTACATTGTACCCTGGGAAGAGATCTGCGGACTTCCCCACAAAATCGGGTTAGGTAACCCCAACAGTGAAATATTGGTATTATCATTAACAATATGTTTACCATCAACAACATAAGGCTTTTTGTTTTGCAAAACTTTTCTCTTTTTTCTTTATATATTTATCTATTAGATTTTAAAATAAACACATAACTAAAATTAATCCAATTTCGTGAATTGAACATTAATATAGATTTTTAATTAATCAATTATATTTGAAACACCTGTGCAGTACTTTATTAGGTTCCTAGCCGTATAAAAAACAGTTGATATGCATGGTGTGAAAAATTGGGACAAAACTCGTGAGCGAAGAGGCCTTACCTGTCCGCGGGGATTTATATCCGTTATTTCTTTCGACTTATGCTCCTTTTTATCGAATTGGATCTTTTTGCTGTCATAAGCAAGTCCCTTTTCGGCTAGTACCAGCATAACCCTCCAGCAGGGCGTGCTTCCCGATCCCCAGTACAAAACCCGTGTGCTGCTCATGTTCGTAGGTACAGTGTCTTCCCCAGCCAAATCGAAACAAGACCAAACATTAGCCACCTAGCGATTGGTTAAAGATCAACCGAAAAGAACCAAGACTCTGCATTTTTTTTTCATACCCACACCTACGATAGAGGTCTAGATATACAATGACGCACCAAAATTGATTTAATCTGTAAAACTCAAGAATATCTTAATAGTTTTATCAGCGATATACATGTAGATCTATAAAGCCTAACGTGTTTAGCTTTGTGTATCGCTGGTTTCTTTGTGTATTTGTTCATAATGTTAAAATTTCATGCTTCCAAGATCCAGCATGAAATTACATTTTTTATGTCTCAATTCTCTATTTACACATAGGCCTAGATTCTGGAACGCTAAAAATAATTTAAATGTATATATTAAAGTCGCGGAACCTTATGAAAAAAGCAAATCTTAAGATGATTTAATTTGCAAATTTTAAAATACATTGAAAGTACATGTATTATAAATGACCTTTATATATATATATATTTTAAAAAATAATTTTTTTTTCTAACTTCTGTAAACCTGCTGAACATTAGTGGGACCAGCGATGTATATAGCTAACATTAGCTATATATATCGCTGGAGGGACCAGGGGCGTAGGACAGGGGGCAGCGGGGGTCCGTGTTTCCCCTTACTTTTGCTCGGCGACTTTCCCCAATATTTACACTACTCCAGCTTAAAATTATCACTCTACTATTGATGAGGTACGCAGTACATAAACAGTTTTAATCTAAGTTTTAATTTTGATTTTTTAAAGTATAAGCAAGTTTAAAGTGCACCACAAACGCTATATACAACTCCCCCCCCCCCCCCAAAAAAATAGTTTATTATTCATAAATGCATTTGTCGAAAATTTTAAGTCAATCCGACGTCTCGTTCTCGAGATATTTAGCAAAAAGTAACCGAATCCCGTTTGCAAACCTTAAAAATTCTTTCGAACGGCTTTCGGTCTGCTTCGTCATCAAAGGTAGAGGCCAGGCACTATTTGGTGTGAAAGCCATTAGCCTAAAATATTACAAGTATAGCGAGATAACATATCAGCGGATTTTTTAAAATAGTCTTGGTTAATCAGCGCGTTGTAGCGAGGTACGGAAATACATCTAAACACGTGTCGCTGCTCACAAATATCCAGAAGATAAAAAGATAACTTAATGACAGCTGAGGACCAGATTCGTAAAATTTTTACGTGCTGATTTTCATATCGATGTAAGTAGTGAGAGTAGTATATGTCCACTACTTCAGCCCACCTTTTTTTCTTCCGAGAATTGGCCGACGTGTCCATTTCCTGGAATTCCGCTGTCACGTGATCACACACGGGGTAAATGGCGTTATATATAGACGATGATATATAACGTATTTATTGGATAACACGCGACACGGGCGATTTCAATTTTATCTGTTCCTAGAGTAAATGGCGTTATATATAGACGATGATATATAACGTGTTTATTGGATTATTATACACGACACGGTGGCGAATTTCAGTTTTATCTGTTCCTAGAGACGACACGCTCCCGTGATCACCCCGGGTCAATGCCGCACGAGTCGTTTTCGCCGTACAGGTGTCCAAATGGTATAGTGTAGCAAAGTTGAAAATACTATAAGTAATTTCACCCCAATTTAAAAAACATGTCCCGTGTACCTCGATCTACCGAGCGGTTATTGGATTTACCGATCCGGCCCGAGAGATCCATTACGGTCCAATATATCGAACCGTTATTAGATCTCCCGATTCCCACCGATTTTAAAAAAACGTTTTTAAGACCCAAACGTGTCTACACGGGGCAGGCCTATCGTTTTGATAAAATTTCCTCGACAAGCAGGTTAAAGTTTGGAACCAGGTTCGACGAGTATAAAGTAGTCCTATTGAGGACGACAGGGTTATCGATATAGACCGTTTTATTTATGCATCTCGTGAGGTGTCGGTGATTGAATAAACGATAGAGGGTTACAAAACGGCGATAAATTCGCATCATCATCAATCACACCGAAATTCCCGAAAATGTTCAGTACGAAATATATCAACGTCTTGAGTGATTTAGCCGAAGAGTTATTTAAAGAATTGGAAAAATATATAGAATATTACGAGGTGCCCATAGACGAAGTAGAAATAACCGTCCAGTCTACGAAAATGCCGAGAGGGAAGGGGAGACTCAAAGAACCAGTGACAAAGGAGACCTCGTCATCGAAAAGAAGTATCATCACGATTAAAAACGACGACGTCACGTGTCTGGCACGAGCCATCGTGACAGCGGTGGCCAACAAACATAAAGATAAATGGACGAATTCCCAGCTTCGACACGGTTTTCAACGAGGAGTCGCAAAATTACAAAGGGTCGAAGCGTTTAAAACTTCACGAAGAAGCGGGCGGTTCCCGTCCAGGATCACGTTTGTACCTTAGAAGACGTGGAAAACATTTGCCGATCACTCTGGGCGTGCAGATCAACATAGTGGACGGCGATCGGTTTCAACGAAATCATCTATACGACTGAAGGAAGCAACGACGACGCGATCTATCTGTACAAAATAAAATCACATTCGACGTGATTACGACCATGACGGGGTTTTTGGGTAAAAAACATTACTGTCACAAGTGTAAAAAATCGTACGACAAACGAGATCGTCACAGATGCCCCGAAAAGTGTTTATCGTGCTTCGGTTATGATTGTCCGGGGGGGCGAAAGGAAAGTGTGCGACGATTGTAACAGAATGTTTTTCGGTGAAGACTGTTTTAAGGAACATAAACGCGTCAGAGGCATGCGAGACGACGAACCGGGACGTGGTTTGTTTACTCGTTCAGAATGTTTAGAGTGCGAACGGGTGTGGTCAAGAACTTGGAGTCCCATGTATGTGGTCATTCCGAATGCCCGAATTGTCAAGAAATACGTCGACATGACGACACACAAGTGTTTTAATGCTCGAGAAACAATGCAAGGGTGGAGAGTGGCAAATCGTCCAAGTGTCCGGACGAGAAATTGTGTTACAGTTGTAAAACGCGAACGACGAATTATTATTTTTACGACATAGAAGTGACGCAAGACACCGGTGTTCACATACCGAATCTAATCGTGTGCCAAGACTGACGGTGACCAACAAGAATTTTCTACCGTAGACGAGTTTTGCAAGTTTGTGTTGGATCAAGGAGTGGGTACTTTCATCGCCCACAATGCCAAAGCGTACGACGCGCAGTTTTTGTTAAAGTATTTCGTGGAACATAACATTAAACCCTATTGCATTTACAACGGTACGAAGATCATGTACATGGAAGTCGGTAGTATTCGCTTTATCGATTCCATAAATTTTGTCCAATCCGCTCTGGCGGAGTTTCCGAAGACGTTTGGTCTGACCGAACTCAAAAAGGGTTATTTCCCGCATTATTTCAACAAACCGTGTCACCAACGTTACGTGGGGACCGTTGCCCATAAAAAACACTACGGTGGTGTCGATCACATGAGCAAACGCAACAGGAAGAGTTTTTTAAAGTGGTACGAGGTGCGAAAGAACGTTTGACGTGTTTGATTTCCAGAAAGAATTGAGGGAGTACTGCACGTCCGACGTTGACATATTACGACGGTCCATGTTGAAATTCAGGGAAGACTTTATCGCGTTGGAAAACATAGATCCGTTACAGTACATGACGATAGCATCCGTGTGCATGGCCGTGTATAGGAGCAACTACATGCCCGTAAAGACGATAGCCGTCCATAACGATAACGTCGTTCACAGAACGTACAGCGCGACATCCATTTCTTGGTTGGATCACGTGGCCGAGAGAGACGGCGTCGTCATACAACATGCGTTAAACGGCGGCGAGGTGACTCTGCCCGACATCGGTAAAGTCGACGGGTATTGCGAAGACACGAAGACGGTTTACGAATTTCAAGGGTGCTTTCTGCACGGGTGTAAAAAGTGTTTACGCGCGAGACACCATCAATAACAAGAACCCAATTTCGACATGGCCACGCTCAGAAAACGAATCTCCGTGAAAAACGAGAAGATACGACGGGCTGGTTAGGCGTTCGTCGAGACCTGGGAATGCGATACGAAAGACATAAACGGTAAAGAGATCGTGACGCCGTTAGACCCTCGAGACGCCTTTTTCGGCGGTAGGACCAACGTGACCAAGTTGCTGTACGACTTCGACGGAAGAGAAAAGGGACGATACGTCGACTTTGTCAGTCTGTACCCGACGGTCCAGTTTTATAAGACCTATCCGGTCGGTCATCCCACCAAAATAGTTAATCCCGAGCGCGTCGATCGAACTTGGTTGGGGTTCGTCAAATGTAAAGTCGTACCGCCGGAAATTATATCATCCCATCTTGCCTGTCAAAATGAAATGCGGAGATGCCGAAAAGCTCTTGTTCCCGCTGTGTAAGACGTGCGCCGAACGACGGACACAGACGTCGTGCGAACACGCCGACGAGCAGTAGGTACGTTTGCGGGCACGTGGTGTACTCCCGAGCTATTCAAGGCCTTGGATAAGGGGTACGAGATAGAGAAAATTTACGAAGTTTGGGATTTTATCTACACCAGCTAGGACGTGGACCTCTTCAGAGACTACGTCAAGAACTTTATGAAGATCAAGATGGAAAGTTCCGCATTAAAGGTGGGTCCCGGCACCCCTTATGACTCGGAAGAACGGTATAAAGACATGGTCAGAGAACGATTGGGAATCCGCTTGGGTAAAATAGAGTATAATCCGGGCATGCGTGCCATCTCTAAATTATGTCTCAACTCTCTCTGGGGTAAGTTCGGCCAAAGGGGTCAACATGAAACAGACTCACTACGTGAACCATCCCGAAAGACTTTTATACCCTGTTAACTGGACGACACGATAGACAGTCTCAACATTCAGTTCATCAACGACGACATGGTCCAGATGTCTTACGATTTAAAGGGACAATTCGTCCGACAAGGCCAAGGACGTCAAACATCTTCATAGCATGTTATACGACGGCGCACGCCAGAACCATGTTAAACGACGTGTTGGACACCCTCGAACGATAGGGTGTTGGGATTTGACACCGATAGCGTGTGGTTACGTCGATCGCGACGACGGGGTCTCGATCGACACGGGCGATAACTTGGGCGATTTGACGGACGAGTTAGGCTGGCGGATTTCATAACTTCGTGTGCGCCACCGGTCCCAAATCTTATTCGTACGAAACGAAAGCACGGTAAAAAGGTGTGCAAGGTCAGGGATTTAGTCTGAACTTACGAAATTCTCTTTACATCAACCGATACGCGATGACCGATGTCGTCAAAGAAACGCGTAAGAGGATAACGACCGTTCGAGAAAACGCCATCACGAGAGATTCCAAAACCAAACGCATCGTGAATCGATACCAGGAGAAAGAGTTTACATTGTGTTACGATAAACGGGTGATGAAGGATGGGCACGACACGCTTCCCTACGGGTATTAAAAAAAATATTAATACTAATAAATTTTTTTTAATCGACGACGACCAACAATTCCTCTCTGACGAACGTTCTCTGAGGCGCCGGTTCCTTGAGCTGATACAGGTCGATGCCCTGCATTCTGAAATGGCCTGTCACTATGTCGTGTTTGTCGACGCTCCAGATGGGATCGGTGGCCCTCCTGCGTCCACCTTCCAATTCGCCCGGTCGATACAGATATCTTACTTTCGCAAAGGGACTGATAGGCGGTTGCACTTTATCGAAGGGTTCTACCTTTTTGGGTGGGTTGGTCTCTTCGTTGATCGTTTTTACGACTTCCGGTAACCGTTTCACCCATTCTCTGTTTCTGTCTTTGGTTTTCATCTCTTGATCGTATTGATACCTAAACAACTGTTCGCCCAACGTTCTATTAAATCGTTCGACGATGGCTTGGTCGCGATGGAGGTCGACCCTTCCCCTTCTTATTTTAACGCCGTGTCGGGTCATGAGTTTGGAGACGGCGCCCATGAATTCGCGACCGGGATCGACTTGTAATAATTTCGGGAAACGTGCAACGCCGCGTTCGTAGATCTTTTCGAAAGCGCCGACCCACCTCTCGACTGTCTTTGGTCGTCAGCGGTTCCGCTTCTTTGTATCAAGTGCCCACGTCAACCCAACGTCAGCGCGTATTTGTACGTTTTCCGTCCACCTTATGTCGTGCGGTAAAAACAACAGATCGGCCTGGTTCGTTTTCTCTCGCGTCTTCGAATCGGGGTCTTACGATTTTCTTGGGGGCTGGTAGGTAGATTTGCCAGACGTCTTGTTTTTTCAGGAACTCCAACGCTTCCTTCTCGCTGATTTTAGCTGCTTTGGACAATTTCCCGACGGCCGCCTTTCCCTTCCAATAGTGTTTGTGATAGATCTCTTCCATTTTACTTTAGGCGACGTATTTTTTAACGCCGTAGAACACGAGTCCCGTCCCCGAGTTCACCACGAAGAGGATTTCCTTGTCTTTTTGCTCTTCCGAGGGTTGATAGAAATCACTCAACTTCTGTTTTTATTTTCGGGAGCCATCGCCTCTTCGTTCGTCATTTGCGAGTAGAGTGACATGGCGGCGTTTACTTCTTTGTAGGTGTACAGCGCGTGTCCTTCTTTCTTGAGTCTCTCGTTGAGAAAATCTAATCGCTTCGTGCGTTCGTGATTCCACTGATCTCTGGCTTTGGTCAGTTTTTCCACCGCCTCGTCGTGTCTCTTTTGTTCTTCGTGATTCGAGAATAGAAACTGCGATCCCGAGAAGGCTAGAGCATTGACTAATGCACCGCCCACCATCATCGCAATTGTTGCCATTTTTTAATAGAGAGAGTTTTAGTTTATTTCATGATATCGGCGGGGATGATGCCCTTCTTGACCAGCATGTCTTTGGTGTATTCGGCGAGCGTAAACTCCAGGAGGATCATCCCGAAGTCCTTCGGGTCTAGATCCATCTTGGGTGCCGGCATCTTTAAGATCTTCTTGGAAAGTTGTGCGTATCCGATGGCAATTCCCGTACTGACGGCCGCGTGATATGCCGTGTTGACCAAATCTTTTTCACCACTCATTTTTTATAGATGAGAAAAAATTATTTATCGGGTTTTACCTCTTCTTCTTCTTCTCTACAATCGTGGACGTAGTGGACGTTAGCTTCCACTACTTGTGCGATCATGGCAACGAATAAACCTGTAGTGATGATCCCCGACGCCATCAACGCCGCCGTGTTCATGAACGTTCTTAGTGTCTTGTTACACATTTTTATATTAGAAAAAAATTATTTAATACATTTCATGGGGATTAGGTTTTGGAGGTGGAAGTGGTTCGGACTCTGGGTTTTTTTTCACTACTTTGGGTTCTGTTTTTTTTTTCATGTAGATCAACAGCAATCCGACGACCGCGCCTGCGCCCGCTAGCCATTTCCAGCTATCCTGGCTATTAGCATTGCTATCCTGGCTATTAGCATTGCTATCCTGGCTAATAGCATTGCTATTAGCATTGCTATCCTGGCTATTAGCATTGCTATTCTTGCTATTCCACCGACGTTGGGCACCCTTCTTCCCCGCTTCCTGACGTTTCGGGTTCTTTTTCCCTATGAGTTCCTCCGGATTCATTCTCTTTTTCTATATCCTCCGATTTTTTTATTCCTGTGATATGGCGACTCGTCGTGGCGGCTAAGCTGAAAGGTGCTAAGAATGCCCCGTATTTATAATAGAGACTACAACACACTTCGCCGATGGCCGCGTCCAAGAAGGGGTCTTCGTTCAGCTCCTCGATCAGTTTGGGTTCGTCAATGCTTGAGACCAAGCGTATACAGACCGATGAGAGTATTGCCGATCGACTTGGCCATGCGCATGTTGAGTCGAGCGTCTAATACGCGACTCAGGGATTCTACTTCCTTGTCGTTCATCTTGTCCAATTCGGAAGACGTCACGTCTTTGCCTAGAAACTGACGCGCGCGTCCGGATCCGACGATGGCCGACAGTCTGTCTTTGGTGGTCACTGCCGTACTGGTGGTGGTGGAAGGTGTATCGTTCGCTTATACGTTGTCTACATTCATCTTTTTTTAATACATTTTATTTATATTTTGTAAACGTTACGTTTACAAAATACTGTCACATGTTTTTTTTATTCCGTGTCGGAATCCAAGTCCAAGTCTTCTACACAGTCGGCCAAATCTGGTAGAGGAGTAACGTCGATTGTTTTGACGATGATGGCCTGATGTAAGAGGGTTTGCATGTATACTTTCGATTCTTTGTTGTTGTTGGGTATGTAAACGTTGTCTATGCATAAAGAACCAATGGCCAGACATCGTTTTTTCTCGTATTGGTGAAGATCGGTTTCAACGAGGGGGTGTTTACCTTTCGGATCGTCGTCCGTTCTCTTTCTATAAAAAGTAGGCTTGTCTCTCGTCCCCCTGTTTAACTTTCGAATAGATCACCTTGTCACCGTTCTGATCCGTTTTGACAAGAATTATATCGTTGACATCCACGGGGGATTTTCTACCACTTTCTTTCAGTGTCTTTGCGAGTTTGTCTATTTCCGTTCTCAAGAACGCCGCGATCTTTTCCAACACGTCGGCGAATTCCTTTTCGCATTTGAATTTCATAGAATAATCGGAACTGTCATCGTGTTGCCACAAACCGGATGATTCCGTTTTGGGAGTGCGTATCACTAACGGTTTCACACCGCCGTTCGGGTACTGATAGGCGACGTAAACGCGTTGATAGCGCTTCCCTTTCTTATCGACGTAATGGGCACCCGTCCTTAAATTGTTCACATCAAAGTTCTCAACTGTCACGAATGCCATGTTTTCTTTTTATAACGAATAAATTTTCTTTAAGTCATTTTTTTAAAAATGTTTCTGAGTCCTTTCTTCCGTTCTGCCGATAATTTTCCAGACGTAACATAGTTAATATCGCGGATAACACGAGCACACACCCATACCGCGACAACGACAAGAGCGCGAACAAGACTCATCTCGGTAAAAACGTTTCATTTCTTAACGTAAAAAATTTGTTAAACGGCTTAAACAAATAGAAAATATAAAATAAAAAAATGTTTATTTTACTGGACAAGGCGTTTACCGAACGCGGCGTAAAACAGATGTTGGAAGACGACATAGCGTGCATGCAGTTGGGTGACAACCAAGTCTTGGTGTATTAGCCCGACGACGTCAAACTCGCGTGTCAAATGCCTCGCATGCGTAGAGACTACCCGTGTAAGCATCCGGTCGTCGTGAATTCGTTGTTTTGTAGCATTCATCACAACTACTTGAAAAAAAGAGGTATCGACAAGTTGAAGTATTGTACCTCTTGTCAAAAATGGATGATCGATAGCACTAAATACGAAACGTGTTATACGTGCGGCGGAAAAGAACGCGCAGACGAGTGGCACAAGGCGCATCCGCGGTCCGAGAGAAGAAGACGCGGACGTCCCAAGAAAGAGACTTAACCGTATTTTTTAAAACAGAATGTCTTAAAAATCAACGGTTAACGAGAAGTGGATTTGTTTACGAGGTCTAGGAGCTGTTTGCGCAAGTCCTCCATCTCTTGGTTCGGCTCCTTTTTTACGTCCTTGTATTTGGAATACAGTTTGTCCTTCATCTCGTGATACTTAGTCAGCTTGTGGGACACGGTGGCGAATTCTTCGTCCGTGATCTTCCCGTCCTCGAGCGCGCGACTGATCCGATCCGAGATCGAGTTCAGTTTACTATCCGCGAGTTTGACGATCTTGAGGTGTTTCTCCGATTTCTTCAACAACACTCGTCTGATCCCTTTCATGGCCAATCCCACAGCACCCACGGTCACGGCCACGATCTGAAGAGGCAAGCCCGCGATGGGTACGAGAAAGCCGAGTCCTCCTCCTCCGACGCCTCCCGCGATCAGGGTTCCGTCGACACCGTCGGCGGTGTTGACGATTCGCTTATATTTTTTGTAAACACTCTTCCGCGTCTCGATCTCTCGCCGAAACGTCTGTTCGATCTCGCCGATGCATTTGAGACGATAGTATTGCGGATCGGGCTCTAACGTCGGGTACAATGCATTATTTTCTTTACTCATCCTCCCTTTTTTTAAAGGGAAATTTTTTATATATCGAGAACGACGACGCCGTTGATGGTGCCCGCTTTCGATCCTTTGTTCACGCTAAAGGTGAGGACGTCGCCCGACGTCACCCGCAACGGTGGATTCAACGGGACGACCTCACCGGTCTTGGTCCGAAAGGTCTTGTATTCCACGTCATTCACGACGAGCGTCACGTCCAGTTCCCCCAAGAGTCCCAGACAGATGACGTAACCATCGAACAAGATCGTCGTGCCCAGCGGCGGCCTAATTCTTCCGTTTTTAGTCACGTCGAATTGGAACGTGTTCATGATGCGACGGTTTTTGGTCAACGCGATGATCTCCTCTTTGGCATCATTGATGTCTTTCAAGAGTTTTTCATTCAGGTCCTCCGCCAGTTCTTCCCTTTCCAAGTCTTCGTAATAGAATCCCGATCTAGACATTTTTTATATTTATAGATTTTTCTTAAATTCCAAGAGAACGTGAACGGGACGGCCGTGATTGTCGACGGGTTGGCCGTGCTCGTCTTTTAGACGTATCGTCAATTCCGAGATGCGATCACGTCTCAACGTTAAGAACACGGGGTGTTCGACGTCTTTTTCGTACAACTCGGAAAATTTCACGTTGGGGCACGGCAGGGACATGACGATGTCGTTCGCCCATCCGTCTCTGACGCCCTCGGCCAGTTCGTCGAGATGAACGTTGATGAGTTCCACCGGTTGTAGGTTGATGCTATTGCTCAGGTAGATGGTGCCGACGAGATACGCGGACTCGTCGATGCCTAAAATCTTGCTGAGTTCCGACGGAAGCGCCACCGCCATGTCGTCCTTACCATCGATTCTTAATCTCATGGTGGTCTTATCCAGGAACACCTTGTTGAAGTATTTCACGAGAAGTCGTCGCAGGTCGGAGAAGGTGTACGATCCGGCATGCACGACTTGGACTTTGGGGATCTTGCCGCGTCTGGGGTAGCGTATCTCCACGTCTTTCAGCACGTTGTACAGCCCGTTGTAAAAACGGATGGACTTGACGCCCACGCACCACTCGCCGTTCGCGTTGTCGATGTAGCGAGAGAGTTTCACGGGTTTTCCGATGTCCGTCACGAGATAGAACATGTTGTTTTTAATATTAATAAATCTTAACTAAAAAAGAGAATGAACGTCTACGAGTACAGAGAGAATCTAGATCTGTCGTCGTTCGACAGCTACGTCAACGCGACCAAAAAGTTTCACGCGTCGTTCGAGAACATCTTCGTCAAGTACGACAACCCGAACGTCTTCGAGGACGGCACCCCGAAGTACTACACCATGCTGAAGCGGTGGTACCAGCACCCTATCGAGGGATTCTGGCAGAACCAGTTGAATTTCGCGGTGTGGTGCACCACGACCGGATGCGGTGTGACGCTGGACATGGGAAACGATCACTTGTCCAAGTCGTTCTTCCATTTCCACGTCTACTACCAGATCAGAAAAATCCTGCAGGAGATCGCCGTCCCCTTGCCCAGCGACGCCGACTTCGAGCACTACACGAACAACGTCGACGCGTCGGCGTACCAACGGCTCTGTCGCGAATTCGGAGTGCCGGTCGACGCGGACTGGAAGATCAAGGGGACCATCTTCAGGAAATACAACATGAAGTGGTCCACCTTCATCGCGAACCGGTCGGAGGGGTTCACGCTTCCAGGTCTGGCCAGACTGGACGCGTCCATTCGGGTCTTCGCCTGGGCGATCCTAGGTGCGCAGGGGGAGACGAGGGCCTCGATCGTGGACGCCAGTGCCACGTCGCTGGACGCCCAGAAGCAGTTCCTGGTCAACGTTGAGGACGCCATCAACCGACCGCTCGACCTGCCCGCCGACATCTCGCGCTACGAAGACTGTCTGAAGTACGCCAATTCCAAGCTCGACTACGTCGTCCATCCGGGATCTACATGCTGCCCAGCAACATGGAGCTGAACATCGGTAAGAACATCACCGACTACAATAACGAGATCTTGATCGCACCCGACACCGCGACGACGGGAACGAACGTCGACCTCAACGCGAAAACGTTCGCGCGGGATAAACCACCGTCGCCACCTCCCATAGAGATCACACCGCCGTCGCCACCTCCTCCCCTACAGGACAAGCCACCGCCATCAGACGATCACGAGGATCAGAAGACTGCCGTCTTGGCTCTAGCGTTACTTTCTTTTCTTCTCTTCGTCGAGTTTTGTTAACAACCAACCGACGACGACCATGCCCAGCACCCACAGATGTTCTCCCAGCCACACGGCCGTCTGGCCGAGCGTCGACAGGATCCAGGACACGATGGCACCCAAGATACCCGGCAACGCCTCGCTGAACTTGGCGGCCAATCTCGTGAGCAGTTTCCCGACCGCGTCCAGCTGTTTCTTGATCCATTCTCCCGCTCCACCCTCCTTGTTCGGAGGTGGTGGAGGAGGAGGAGTGGGCGCGACCGTCGTCCCCGGAAGGAGCAATTCGACCAAGAAACCCACCGTCATGCCGATCATCGTCAGGATGCTGAAGATGGTGATGCCCTGTTCTCTGAACAGATTGGCAATTCGTTCTCGCAACGGAGTATTCTTGTTCAAACAACCCGCGATCGTTTCCCTTGATGGTGGTGAGTTGCGATTTTAGCTGCCCCTTGAGGATGCCCGATGCTCTCGTTTCACACTGTCTAATTCGTCCTTGCAAATCTTGGCGATTTCCTCTCTCGATGCGTTTCCCTGTCGCTGGGATTGTTTTCGAGGTTTTCCTTCCATTGCGATAACATGCGTTCCAACTCGACTCTCTTAGCTTCTTGAACGTGCAGAGAACCGCGAATGATCTTTAGACTCTTATCTAAACCCAATAGTTCTCTCATAGGCAATTCGTGGTTTAAGTCTTCTATACTTTCAGATAATCTCTCAATCCCATCGTCTACTCGTTTTAAACACTCGTTTCGTCAAAACCTCCATTTCTATATTTTCTACAACCTCATTAACATCACGTTATTACATTCCCTTGCCTTTTTTATTTCGGAAGTTCATCTTCTAAACCCAGTTCTCTAACAAATTGTATACCTCCTCTATCTTTTAACGTGCTTGCTTTTACAAATTTCTTAGGATTACGTTTATCGTTTAATAGAATCTCCTTACCATCCCACACGGCATAGAGTGAATATTTACCCTTGGATGTAAATGTTAAGTTTTTATCGGTACCACCCGTTGCTTTTTTCCATTGGTCTACGAGACCGATGGTGTTCAAACGCTCGAGTTGATCTTCTCCAGGTTCGAGGGGTGGCTCTGGTAAATTAAAAACATCCCGCGGATCTGTATTTTCATCCGCGGGCGGGCGTTCGGCGGTATCACCATCGCTATTATCAGCCGTATCATCAACATCATCGTTGAACGTCAGATTATCGAATGTATATGGATCGTCCATTTTTTAAAACGCTTTAAATTTTTTATTACGTAATAAAAAAAAAAATGATGAATTACGGACACATTCTCGATCCCGATAGGAAACTGCGCACTCCCTTCGGCGTGAAGGGTATACGCCAAACGGTGACCGTGTCCCACAATCCTTCGAGCATCGAAGAAAAGCAAACGTTGACGGTTCGTTTTCCCCAATTTGAGCGAGAACGACGTCATCGTCCCCAGAAGCACGAAAACTATGCTTCGACATGGAAGTCGCCGTGAGGGTGGTGACCCTCTCTAAAATGAGTGTTTATAATAATCTGGGATGTAACATCGTCAAAAAAATCGAGGTAAAGATCTCGGGGAACACCGTTCAGACCATCGACGATGCCGATAAATTCTTCGTCTATAACGATCTTTGGAAAGTAGAACGACGTAACATGGCTTATCAGGGGGTACAGACCGACGATCTCAATAAACTAAGGGCAAAGCCCTTCACCTACGCAATGCCTCTCGATAGTAACGAATACTACGAGATCGGCGCGGCGTTCGGGAATCGTTTTTGCATTCCCTTGGATTTCGAAATCTTGGAGACGAGTGAACCCTTTTATCAAGGGGGTTTACAAGATCGATTGGAATACATGCTGACGTTTAACGACGCCAAACGCCGATAAGCATCAGACAGAGGTACACGGGAAACCACGCTTATTACTTCAACCAAATATTGCGCTATCGGAAAACGACGATGAGTAAATCGGACACCGTCCTCAATTATCAAATCAACACCCCCGCGAAGTCTCTCGCGGGCATTCTGTTTCTCTTCAAAGACATTTCTAACAACGATCTGGAAAAATTTTATAATCCGAGAATCATCAAGTGGAAAACAACCATCGAGGGACAGCCGAAAACCAACTCTTTCTCGCCGGCATGAGACCGCATCACCACTTTGACGAGATTAAAAAGTTTTTCTCCCTGAATCGCGAAAACCGTCACGGAAACGGTGGCCAAGGAACTCGAGATAAGCAACATAACGCTGGGAACATATCTCAAAAACCATTTCGGTCTCTGGTTAGATCTACGAACGACACCCGAAAACCATCTCCACGGCACGGGTCGCAAGCTTCAAAACATCAGCGAAGGCGTTTCCGTCCGAATCGAGAGAACGACCAGAAACCGATACCGATCCCTTGGAAACGTCTACATCTTCGTCGTCAAGGACGGACAGATCAACATGTCGAACGGCCGTTTCACGAACGTCATCTCTTAAGAAAAATTAAAATCCTATAAGAAAAAATGTACATTAAACAACCTCACGCCGCGATGATCGTGGGCGCTACCGGTTGCGGGAAGACGGAGTTCGTCCTCGATCTGCTGCAAAACGAATACAAAGACGTCTTCGACCGCATAGTGATCCTGTGTCCCTCGATAGACTTCAACAAAGCATACAAATCGAGAAAGTGGATAGGCGACGACGTCAAACAACCGAAAGACAAACGAGTCGTCATCGTCAATCCGGTGTCTAAAAGATCTAAAAGAGTTATTGCAGGACACTCTGCGACACTTTTACGATAGATACAAGGGAACGTCCACGCTGTACATCATCGACGACTGTTCAGCCACGAAGCAGATCAAGAAGAGGCGGAACGCCTCAGTCCATGCTGGCCTTTTCGGGGAGACATGCCGACCAGTCCGTGTGGATCTTGACGCAACGCTACAACAGCGTGTCCAAAGACTTTCGCACACAGATCAAGTGGGTGGCGCTCTTCTTTACCAAGGACAAGTTCAGTTACAACGAATGTCTGGACGAGAACGACGTCGTCCCGGAAGAGGATAGAAAACGTCTCAAACACGAACTGTCGCAACGCAAGCACTCCAAGCTGATCTTGCGGACGGAACAGCCGACAGATTACAAGTTTTATAGAATAGCTTTATATTTTGTGTAAAATATAAATTTTTAGTAACCATGCAGTTTTTTATATTTTTTTGTAAATTAGTTTTATAAATTTGGCCTTCCAGTTCACCGTAGGATCCCACGGTTCGTCTCTCCCGGTACGGTGATTGTACGAAACCCAACTGAATTTGGCATCCCAGTTCATCGTGGGATCCCACGGTTCGTCTCTCCCGGTATCGTGGTTATACCTAAACCAATAGAGTTTGCTACATCAACGCATCGCGGGATCCCACGGCTCGGCTCTCCCAGAATCGCGGTTGTACGTAAACCAACATTTTTTGCCATTCCAGTCCACCGCGGGATCCCACGGCTCGTTTCTCCTGGTAAGGTTGTTGTATTCAAACCAATATGTTTTTTCACACCAGTCCACCGCGGGATCCCACGGCTCGGCTCTCCCGAAATCGCGGTTGTACGTAAACCACCGGTATTTGTTAAACCACCGCACATCGGGATCCCACGGCACATCTCTCACGGAATCGCGGTTGTACTCAAGCCAGTATTTCCACTGTGATTCAGAAGATGTATATACAATATACTTTTTCTGCCAGTCTACGGTCGGGTCCCACGGCTCGTCTCTCTCGGTATCACGGTTGTACTTAATCCAAAAGATTTTGAGCTTCCAGTCCACCTCAGGATCCCACGGCATCTTGGTAGAAATCGATAACTTCTCATTAGACATGTTCTTTTAAATAGTCGTTAAATTGTTTAATGACGTTTCAATTTTTTCACACTATACGATTGGGACACCTGTACGGCGAAAACGACTCGTGCGGCATTGACCCGGGGTGATCACGGGAGCGTGTCGTCTCTAGGAACAGATAAAATTGAAATCGCCCGTGTCGCGTATAATAATCCAATAAACACGTTATATATCATCGTCTATATATAACGCCATTTTACTCTAGGAACAGATAAAATTGAAATCGCCCGTGTCGCGTGTAATCCAATAAACACGTTATATATCATCGTCTATATATAACGCCATTTACCCCGTGTGTGATCACGTGACAGCGGAATTCCAGGAAATGGACACGTCGGCCAATTCTCGGAAGAGAAAAAAAGGTGGGCTGAAGTAGTGGACATATACTACTAGTGAGTAGTCACAACACTATTTTAAACTCACCGCTACAGAATAACACAAACACAAACCCTGCATACCTTTAGTTAAGGTTTCTTTTCGAATAAGTTGGTTGGCCCGTAAAAGGACCGTTGATTGCTCCGAAAAGCTGAATAAGAGAGAGACTCTAATATCTGTCGAGTAGACGTCGCCAACGACGAACTTCTCTTTCTTTTTCTATCATCAGTCGATTTATCTCGGCCTTATGTTGTCTCACAGAGTTGTTTTTACACAATATAACTCTTGTTCCTTTGTGTCTACCGTGTACTAGTCAACATTCTGAATATGTCAGGGTTAAAAGATACAAATATAATACTAAAACCAGTAACAAGACTGCAGCCGTGTCATATAGAAAACCTGCCGCATATAGACTCTTCCTCCGCGGAAAGGTTTCTATATAGACCCCCCAGGAATTTTTCCACACAGAAAATCTCCGCCCCACGGAATAAATACTCCCCCTTTAAATCCCCCCTGATTTTTTCTATATAGAAACTTTCCCCCTCAATTCGGAAATATAAATTATTCAAAATATTATATGGGAATGAGTGTAAATACTACATGTTTTCAGATTTGAAGAAGTAAGAAACGTTTTCACTTATTTTTAGACATTTTCATCAAATACTTTCTCATGTTTGATGTCAACGTTCCGCAAATTTTACGGTCGGTATAATGGTCTTGTTTGCGATTACTCTGTTTTCAGTAGGTGAAATGTAGAGTTGCCTTTTCGTTGGCAGTGGTTGAGACGTTCCTCACGTATTTCATCTGGACTTGACTGTGGACTCACAGCGGGTGTGACCGGTCGACAGGGGATGCTTACTCCTCCATGACACCTGATCCCACCTCTTCGTTTTTCCATTTTATCAGAGTTGTATCAATATCCTGGACATCCTAAATATTTGTACTTTGGTAATTGTTTTATATTATTTTATAAGAGACGTCTTCACATATTTTGAGTGTAATAATATATGTACTATAAACTCTTTTAAAAAACAGATCCTTAAAATCATATTGGTAAATCTTTCTGTGTTTTAATTACTTAAGCAAATTAATCAAAGCCAAATCAATCTGCGTTGGTATTTCTAAGATTTTGACCTTTCCTTGGCCGCGAAATACTAGCTGATATATATTCGAATAATATGAGTTTTAGATTAAACCAGAAAAGGAAAATTCAGTTAATTAAAAGATTAATGATATAAAAAGAAAATTAATTGCGGTTACCGAAAAAGAACATTTAATTTTGATATCATCCCACACCGAGAATTGTGTGAATTGCACGGTTTGTTTTTTGCATTGCATGTATATGTATTTCGAATCCTGGATCAAAGTGTAAAAAAACGATATATAGATCTATAGCTATCATAAAACTCAAACCTACAACAGACAGTTAGGAAAGAGAAGGCGGAATGAATTCTAAAAAGAAAACATTCCCCCATGTGGGAAGCTTTTCTATATAGGGGCTTCAGAGCATACCGGTATCTCTCGAAGCGTCACTAGTAACAAACACTTCTGGGATGAAGTGTCTCTTGACAACAAGCTTAACGAATGAGAAATCAACATAATATATCGGACAGAAACGACATGTTTTTATCTATTTGACTTTGCTGGATCACTTTTTTCATGATTTGTATTTCATTACATCTTTATTGAATAATAAAAAAAGAATGCAAATTAAATTTATGCGTAGAGTACAAATAGTAATTGTTTCACTCAAGACATTTTTTTCACTAAATTATTTAAGTTGCAGTATTACCATGCAGGCCTGTAAATAAGAAATTATTAAAACTAACATTAATATGATTAATTTCAGCGATGTTTATTTGAAGGGAAAATCATATATCGTTAAGAGTTTACATTAGAAAACTTTATTCTCAAAATCAATCGGACATGCGCTCAAATATGAAAATTTAGGAAATTATCAAGTTTTAATTTCATAATTTTCCGTTTTAGTATTCTGTAAATTACACGTTATTTCGAGTTATGGTTATCATATCTCGTCTATGTCATCATTAATACCTGTAACAAATAATCAACCATTTATCAACCACGTGAAAAAATAAAAATAAATTTAAAAATAAATTTTCGAGATCCGGAACGATTAAAAAAATTACAGCGCACTGATTATGTGACCTTGGGATAATTTAGGGAACTTTGGTCGTGGTGCCGACGAATTAACCATGGGGGGTAGAGGAAATTAATATGAATAAAAAAGTAAACGCTGATATGTGCTGCTATGTTGTAAATTGGATTCCAGGGAGAAATATAAGCCAGAAAAATATCAGTGGATTGATAATAATTCATTTAAACGAATGCCCTAATAAAAATGTGTACCTACATCTTGACTGAATCGTATTTAAGTCTATGATACGCCACCACTGACACTGATGTAAATCATCATTATACACCTAGCCAACATCTTTAAGATACAGGAAAATGTTTATCGGTTAAAATATTAATTGTAGATCTGAACTTTATCATTTTTTTGCTAATACGAGGACTATTGTAGGTGTTATTTTGTTCAAAAATAAATTTTGTTACATGCTGAGTAGTCATATGACAGAGAGTGGTCTGTCGAGGTATCTCGGAACTACACATTATCATGTTATTGTATATCAATCTAAGTAGTAAAAAAACCGCTTTTTGAGAAATAAAACACAGCTAATGCCCCTTAAAGCTTCATTTAAAAAACAAAAAACAAGAAAACGAGTGTTTGCTGCATTCGTTTATTCATTCATTTTACTATTTGTAAGTCAGGGTTTTCTTTTAAAAGTTGGAAATGAGCACCATATTACATCAGCAATGCATACGCAATGCACATAAACAGACCAAGAAAGTAGAGGGAACCTGATTCTCGATGAGCTTCATTCACCTGTGGGTTCTTCTGTCTATCCACGCTACGTTCTAAATAAGGATAAAATAAGTTTATGTTCAATATTGAAAGTGAATAATAAAAGACAAATCACTGAAGAGAAATAATGTGCTAATGAATATGTTGGCCTACATATAAGACATGAAACCTATCACAGTATTGCCGTAATAAAATATTCAATATGTATTCAAATTATTTTTAGCGTCTCTCTCTCTCTCTCTCTCTCTCTCTCTCTCTCTCTCTCTGTATTTTTCTACACATTATAAATTGCAATTCAGGAATAAGACCACCTTACTGAAGGCGTGAATACTAGGTGACCTTTGTATTTTAATGTGTGAGTTTACAGCTTAAATAAAATTCCCTCCACTCTTAGAAAGGGTTGTCAAACGTAAAAACGTAAGCTTGTTTTCCTTTTGGAAAGCATGCATTCTTCCGTCTATCTAAGAGTCAAACCAATCGCCTATGAAATGTCCCTAATTCCTTAATCCCTTATCAGTCAACATCGGTTCCTGAGGGTACTTTTTGTCTGTGGCATATTTTTATTTTTCTTCAAGACAACGAAGAGTTATTAATTTTAAGACGACGAAAAGCGCATACATATTATGTTCCTGTTTATTTTGTATATTTGGGCCATATCTAAATTATTTCTTGACCTAGAATTCCCATATTTGATACAGCTATACATCTAACGAAAACGGAATGTCGATTAAATTGTATGTTCTTACCACCTATATTTTTTTCAGAGTTACTCTCTTTTGTTTACTTTATTTGTCTGGGTCCCATCTACGTTATTTCGTCCTCTAGGTTCCCAGTATTTGGTAGTTATATATCTCAAGGTGACGGAATGTGGCATACAAAATTGTGCAAGCTACCAACATCAGTTTTAGAGTTATTTTCATTTTCATGTATCTGTCCAGACCATATTAAGTTATTGTTTTTCTCTAGGATCCCAATTTTTGGTACAAGTGCACCTCTTAAGGAGAGGGAGTGTCGCATGCAAAAATTATACAAACTATTATACTTATTTTCTAAAGCTATTCTCCTCTGTTATCTCATTTGTAAGGGTCACATCTAAGTCATTTCAAAACCTAGGCTGACCATATTTAGAACAGGTTTCCATCCTAATGTGACGGAATCCCGCATGCAACATTATGTTGCTACCAAAATTTAAGAATTATTCTCAATTGTCGGTTCTATTTGCCTGGGTCATGTATGTTTCATTTACACCTTGGCTGATCGTATTTCGTTAACACATATATCTTAGGTAGATAGATGTTTTTGTCAATTTATATATTATGTTGATAAACCGCAGATGGGTTCTATTATCACTTCTTCGCATTAGTATTGTTTAGCATGTTATGACTAGAACCACAGACTACAGTCTGGCACGGAAATGAAAGTTGTTGTTACAACAGAAAAAAGAGTTAGGACTAGTGCAACTTTGTCAAGCATCTATGATAAACAGGTCGATTTGTTTGCCTTCACCGGATATTCCGCCTTCATCAGAAACAATTTCGTCACTCTCATCGCATCGATGAGGCCGTGTGAAATATTTACGTAAATTACGTACCAATCAGTCATCATGATTCCCAGCTGACTGGTAAAAATGTCAAATAAAATGACTACTTTCAGTTGTCATGAATGAATATTAGCTGTCTCCCTTCTCGTATGGCATACTCAAACTTTCTATGGTATATCCCATTAATAATGAATCAGAATTCAAATTCGTTGTTAATACATTATACAGCTTACCCATGGGCCCGGCCATTTGCATTTTCAATTCTCTGTGTCCTGGACATTCTATTGATTTACACTTTGGTATCTGAAGTTTTTATATTCTAACACATTTAACCTACCGGTTACCAAGCAGACGAATATTTCAAAATAACTTCAAAGCAAATCTATCACTGTCTCAAATTTTTCCATATCAATAGCTTCTTTCAAAATGATATGAAAATAAGAAAATAAACCTTAATTTCATTTAGTATCTCAGGACAGAAAAGGGGAACTACATCTCGTCTCACACAGCTTTTTAGCTGTTACGTCACATGAAAAACTCCCACTGCAAAGCCAGTTACATAGAATGAATTTCGTATCCAGCTGACTACAGATTAACAGAAAATGGTAATATATATATATATAAGGATTGATTTTCATGTTTTGGGAAGCAATGACTATAAATGTAATGCAGGATTTTCTTTCCATAATCCATTGCATTTTTACTTTCCAAAAAAAAAAAAAAAATGAAAAACAATCCTTAAATAAATTATCTTTTTAGGTTTAACTTACATGTATATATAATGTTATTACTTTGCCGGCCAATATTATCTCATTTGAATTTCTTTAGTAATACAGAATTTTGAATTTCTTTAGTAATAAAGAATTTATCAAATTTTAAAAATATTTCAATTTGCCAATTTACCTTTTCCTGACTGGACTATTCAATGTTGGAGAAGTGAAAAGGCCCTAACAATACGATACTTACGAAGACTTTAATTAACTTTGAATGATGATGATGATGATGATGATGATGATGATGATGATGAGACTTTTGCTACTGTTGTTGTTGTTGTTGTTAAATAAGAAAAAATGATAAATTAGGACTTATTGTAATACTTACTCGACAAAAAACGCATGGACCGACTGATACCAAATAAAGTATTCAACTTTGCGTCATGGACAAGCGCCAGGCGTTTGCTCCTTGAATGACATGATTGGTTACATTCTGGAGTATTGGAATATCTTTCACACAATGTAGCATTGCATTTGACATAGACATTTCCTGTTGACGTTGGGAATTCAAATGCCTCGAATTCAAATCTTGTCTCGTGCAGCTCCTGGGATATAATGTGAGTGGAAGAATCCGTTACACACCTTTAATTTATAAGAAAATAAAATCACTTTCATATGATGCACTCAAATTTCGTTGACCGAAACAAACAAAATTCTGTTGTTAAATCCCAAACGAAGCCACCAGGTATATGTAATTATTTGTTTCGTTCATAAAATTTCCACATCGTTAAGAAGTTGGAAATTTGAATATTTTCCGTTTTCAGCAACATCTACCAAATGAAATGGACATATTGCTCAGTCAACACAGGCAAGATAGTCTCTACTAAGAGATGTAATTTCATTATCCCCAGTATCGGGAATCGACCAATTTTTTTTTATTGTCTTTCCTCTGCATATTACGTATAGAATTTTGGTACAATAAAGAAAGTTCACAACAACATAACCCGTATAACATCAAATCGTATGAATGATACAAATTTCCAAAATGTCTTAGACCAGGTTAATGGTCAACACTTTGTAGATTTGAAGGTTTAAAATCAGTGACTATAATGATTCAGGTGACACCCATGGGAAAAGTATTTCCGAATTGCAAAGTTTCCGATAATATCCTACTCTGGTTTTACCGAGAATTATCATCAGCCGTATAAAGATAAAGCAAAATTTGATAAAACAATAAAAGGTAAAGAAAAAAAAAAAAAAAAAGAAAAAGAAAGAAAGAAAATAAACGAAAAAAAAAAATAAATGCAAACAAACGCTAGTGTATCAGCGAAACTGATGTATCATACCCGACAACGACTTTATCCGAGACTTTACCGGTCTGTAAATTTTCAATTTATTTATAATTATATAATATGTATACAACACTTACCCGTCTTGAATTAAGAGGTACTGCCCTTGTGAGTTTGTGTATGAATACGGTGACGTAACACAAGAGTGTAGTCTCATTTTAGTGTTAGGATCAGTTGACCCGGATGTTACTTTCACGTACACATTTTGTCCTAAGACGATATTTTGGTTTGAAATTTCCTCAGTGAAGAATTGATCCTTAAACAATTCCACTTTTACACCTGATACCCCGGATTCCCCTATGTTTCCATGGTGATTACTATTGGAACCAACAGTTGTAGAAACTCCTGATTCTTGTGGATGAAAGTTAACCGATCCAGAATCAACCTTGGTGATATGACATGAAATATCTTCAATCCATCTATAATGTCTGATAATCAAGGGAAGAGGGGTTGTTGATTCCGGATATTTCAAAACGTTTGAATAGATATACTCATTGGAAACAATCTGAAAAGGAGATAGAGGTTCATCTTAAATGAAAATCATCTCTTATTCGTGCTGCACATAATCTTTTCCATGAGTAGTTGCTTTTATACCCCGATGATGTTCAAAAAATGAAAAACAAGCCTTATATTTATATACATTACCATTTTTCAGTGAAACTGTAGTCCACTGGATACTAAATTCATTCCGGAACGCTGACTTTGCGGGGGTGTTTTCATATGACGTAATGGCTCAACAGCTGTTTTGACATTAGAAGTAGTTCTCTTTTCTGATTGCAAATACTAAGGTAATTAAGGTTTAATTTCTTTTTCTTATATCATCTTGAAAGAAACTAGTGATATGGACAATTTTGAATACTTATTCTCAGATTTAGTTCGCGATTTTTAATATTCGACCATTTAGTAGTGGCGGGTTAAATGTGTCAGAAGAGAATTGCCCGAATGGGCCGTGTGCATTGGATAGCAACAGATGATCGTTGTTTACAACAAATTTTCGTTGCATTCTGATATTTTATCAGTGGAATATATCACAGAAAGTTTGAGTGTGACTGTTAATATTCGTTGATGACAACTGGAAGCAGCCATTCTATTTTATATTTTACCAATCGCTGGATCAGCTGGGAAATGCCGTGAACTGTGAAGGAGTGACGATTTCATAAGTAGACCTATTTCAGTATATAGGCTAGCCCACTAGACAAGACAAATGCAGATTATGTTGTGAAATAACAAACTTTTATTGTTCTGTTTAAAAGATAATTATCGACACGTTCGTTATGGAAAATCCGTGTAGGCCTATAAATTATAATAGATCCATATGTCAATTCAGACTTCAGTTTTTACCAGCTGATCAGCCGTCAATTTACTGAGAAACCTATGAATACTACTTATGCTCGGCATTAACGTTACAAGTTGTGAAAAACAAGATGGGCCTGGTAATTAGCCTAGCAATTAATAGGATTTGAGGTGAACTGAGAGTCGATTTCACGCGACGCGATGTCCTATGACAGAATTGTTTCTGACAGGAATAGCCTATATGGTGACAGAAAGCAAGCTGTTTATCAGAGATGCAGGACAAAATTGCACTAGACCTGACTCCCTTTTCAAACTTACTTACAGAAACGTAACTACGAAGCAAATTCTCATTTCTGTGGCCTGTGTTTCTTTTCATAACATGACCTAGATCAATAGCAATAGGCCTATGATATGGACATCTACAGTGTGCTACAGATACAGGCCTAGTCTTGTGTTTTCGATTTCTTTCAGTGATTTTTGTTTGTTTTGTGGTAATTAATGGCTTTAAATAAAAATATGGAATCAATGTGTGTTATTTTATTCTTTATTGATTCATTCATATGTTCAGAGAGTACTTGTCCGACAAATCGCTGCCGTAACATGGTCATGGAAAGTGTTTCTTAGATATTCAGGTATTCCTATGCCAGCTAGCGGTTAACACTTAGATCACGTGATGACTCACTGGTTTTATTGATACAACAAAACGAACTTTATGTATTACTGTAATGAAGGAAATTACAGTCGGTATGTAAATATTAATCATTATAATTAAAAGACATTTGAAACGATTTTAAAGTTTGGCTTTTACTTATTTTTCAAAAGATAATCAATTAAACGTTATATAGCCAAATTATATTAGGTAAAAAAATAGAGTACCTGTTTATTCCACAATCAAAGTTCACTTATTGGCATCTCGCTAGCCCGCTTAATGTCCTTGATGTGACATCACACGGGAACAGTTACTGACTATGATTGCGATATGCATGTGTATTATATGAGTTAATTGACAATAAATGACATAATTTTATTATTTGGCTTTAATCGTTCACTTTTTCAGCATCATAAATTATAATAAAAATACGTAAATGTAGTTTAGAGTGAAAAATAGGTCTGTCAAAGATGATGTCAGCAGAAATATATAAAGCATATCAGTCTTTATATAGTATCGCTGGTGTAAGGTTAAAATCTTATTTTCACTTAGTTTTTAAAATTTGTCTTTATTATCTTTTTGTTATGTTGATGATTTGAGCATAATTATATTGAGGATATATTTTAGGCTTTATATATCGTTGATAATAAATATGGAAAATAACTATAAGCATGCAATTCTACATTCCTAGTCTAGGAGATACAAGTGACTTTCAACTCATATGTTAGATTTGTAGTCCCCTTGTGCGTTTTATATTTGGGATGTAATTTTGAAAACAACACTGAAATATATAATATTTTCATTTGAAGGTACAGAGCAAACACAATATGTCTTCCAAACTTCGTTTGCGAGACATAAAGATGATCGTCGTAGCATAGAATCTTCACTTGGCAGATTCATGATTTGAATGTATTCCTATAACAAGACGATGAGATATCTATTCCCTATTTTCTAATAAAACCTAATTTTTATATATTAGAATTCAATTTGTAACATAAAAAACCAGTCGATTTCTCAATATCAAAAACTTATTTTCTAATAATAAAAACAAATTTCTAAGGTTCATAAAAAATAATTTTTAATAAAACTAATCAGTCGATTTATTAAGATATTGACAATTATTTGCTAATTAAAATATATTTTCGATTGATCTTTTAATATTTTAAAATTACTTTCTAAACATGTAATATTAAAAACTATTTTTTGATATTAAACAATCGATTAAAAAGTCAATTACTCCATTTTTTCCTTTTGCAACCATATGCAATTACGGGTGATAACATGTAGGCATAAAACCATAAAAGAAAACAGTAATTATTTCTAAATTTATTAAATATTTTCCTCTAAACCTTCACTGGCTTATTAGTACAATATGGACATTTTTGTGAGGAACAGTTCACGTGACGGAAACGATAACCCGTATCGCGTTACTCGAGGTCTGTAGAAAATGTGATATAAAAGGCGATAAAAAAACGATAAGATATATATATTTTTTAAAAAACGTACATATGTTTTTAAACATAAAAACCTCAGATACCAAAGCATAAATCAATAGAATGTCCAGGACATAGATACAAATCCGGTAAAAATGGACAAACACGGACCTCTGGAAACCAAGAGGTGGGATCAGGTGCCATGGAGGAGTAAGCATCCTATGTATTTTCTGCACAATTTATCA
>BROG01000797.1:45000-142500 GCA_030159075.1 Atrina japonica
TCATTCCACCCATCTATCAAATTTACCTTGTATATTTAGAAATCCAAACACCTTGGACACCACATCTACTCTTATTGATGGAAATATTGAACTCTGTTTCCACATCAAACCAAACAGATTCCTTTCTGTACTTTATGCTACCCATCTCTCATCCCTCCCATACTTTCAACGACGCATACAAATATTTAGCCACCAGAGTTCTTCATATATGTTAATCTATTGCTTCTTTCCAAGAGTAGATATTACTCTCGACAACCTATCTGTGTTGTTCTAGAGTTGTGGTATTATTGTTTAACGTTCCACTCAAGAATCTTTCACTCTTATGGTAACGTCACCGATTTCCGGTGAAGAGCTTTTAATTTTGGCCTATGCTCGGTATTTACGGACATTGAGCAGTCAGGGTTCGTTATCGTGCCGTCACCTACTGTGACACGGGACCTCGGTTTTTACTGTCTCATCCGAACGACAGGAACAGCTAGCCGCATCCGCCACGACTCGAACCCACGATCATTCGATTACGAATCGATCATTCTACCGCGGAGCCATGACAGCACTCCAAAAACTTATCTTCGCAACGATATGCAATTAATGAGATATCCAGCAAAGACAGAAACACTCTACTGCAATACAGTTCTAAAAGGAAATCAGTACAGTCCGACTGGTGACTATTTACCATTCCCTCTTGTAGAAATTCAAAATAAAACTTCTGAAGAATTTGCCACCTCTGCACAACAACGAAAGAATGGTACTTTTTCAAAGAACCTTTATTGGTTTCCTTCTGTCAAGTATGGAGCATGGTAGTTTTGACCAGAGTAAGTTTTGCAGTACTGCTACAATATTTAAGAAAAACACATTATGTAATACCATTAACGGCTTTTACTCGTATTTCTTTCACTTGCAAAGTGTGTGAGAAACAATGTTGGTGAAACAACTCAAGGATAGAAAAACGTATCGTATTCTATGTTCACAAAGCAAACATTTGATGTGTAGACAAGTTTTGAAGCTATCCATTGGCAGGAGGTTACGTCAACATTGAAGGTTATAAGTAGGAGAACACGGCAGTCGTGGTTAGATTTCAGGCAATCTTTATGTGATTAGAGTAAAGATTCATTTCATCTTGAAACAACCTAGGATATCGTATTTAAATTTGCAACTGTCGATTTATGAAAATTGGTGACTCGAACCCACGATCATTCGATTGCGAATCGATCATTCTGAAAGAAACACGAGTAAAAGCAGTTAATGGTATTACATAATGTGTTTTTCTTAAATATAGTCAAAACTACCATACTCCATGCTTGACAGAAGGAAACCAATAAAGGTTCTTTGAAAAAGTACCATTCTTTCGTTGTTGTGCAGAGGTGGCAAATTCTTCAGAAGTTTTATCATCTCCCCACTGAAGACATGATGCCAGTACAGAGAATATATTTGATAGTTATAACTGTGTCATATGTATATGCAAAACTATGAGTTATATCAATATTCAGCTAATATTCAGCAATCTATATTTCCATCCGCACTTACCTTACACTGAAAATTGAAACTGCCATGGGAGAGAGAGAGAGAGAGAGAGAGAGAGAGAGAGAGAGAGAGAGAGAGAGAGAGAGAGAGAGAGAGCGTTTATACTTACATCAATATAATCACTGCAACAAGCTAGATATATGTCATCCATGCTTAAAATGTATCTTGTGTTAGTTTTTGGAGGACTAATCATGTATATACAGTCTGATGCATTGTAGTTGTGGGGGTAGTTTGAGGACTGAATTTGCCCGACTTGTGTCTGGTACTTCTCAACACAGGCTGGAAATAAAAGTAAAATTGTATGATATTTCAAGTCCGTAAAACTGTAATCATGGAGGGGATTCTTTTCTGGAATGACATGTCGTCTGATAAGATATACAGATTAAGTCTTTCTGTACGTCAAAACGAAAATAGTTATTGAGAATCCTTTTTGTTTTATGTATTGTACAAATGTTTCTTAAATGACAATGTCATGCGCTATATGTAAAAGACCACAAAGTTGTGCTATGGACAAGCCGCGTTGATTATGTTATGTCTGAACTATTCATTGCGTTCACTTCCTCCATGTATAGAAAATACTTTTGTTTAAAGACATTAGCATCAAGCTTTCCTCTGGTGTAGTTATTAATTTTGTTATGATGATAACTACATTTCTAATCTTCACTGAATATTTGTAGTTGAATCTAAAACGTGACTGGTTAATGATAATGAGTGCGGAATAAGAAGTGTTTCTTTTTCGATTTTGCTTTTGTCATCTGAAATGTTTAAGTATGTGGACAAGTCCATCTATATTATACTTTTGTATACTGTAGACTGTACATTAATGATAAAATGATAAATATCATATTTTTAACAAACAGAAAATCGATCAATCCATTACCTACATGGTGTTTAAAAAATGTCCCGACTTAAAATGTCTATAACTTTTCACTGACATATGATAATTGAAACACTGAAAGTTCACTAGAAGGAGTATCCCGTTGCAATGGCACTAATTCATGTACCACGTGATACCTGATAACGTTTGTGCGGGGCTATTGTTTCTATTAGTGATAGGATGACGCTAGAAGATATCCCACACTAACGTAATTTCAGCGGGAAGATTACGTTCCATCACTATTGGAGATACTAGTACCGCACAAACGGTATTGGTTGTCACGTGGTACACTAATTAGTCCCATTGTGTGATTAAGTAAGCTCAAAACCTGTGAATCTACAACATAGTTTATTCCGTCAATGATGACATTATCACAACTAGCATTATTTGCTTCTACTGCGATCTAAACAGATAACAAGAAAAGTATACTTAACATGTCCAAACAACCTTAATGATTTAAAACAGGCAATAACGAGATAAATCAGAAGGATTCAATTAGATACAAATAGAAATTGTGACCTCGGACTTACTAGACATGACACAATTAGTGGTAATGAATAAAAGGACATTTTGAAAGTGTACTGAAATTACGATCTGGATTCTGTGTATAACAAGCTATATATACCAACAGATTTGTACAGATACCTTCTTTGGTATGACATATCACTTAGTTGGCTTGTTATACACCTTGTAACATATTATATTGCGGTAAATTTGGGGAATGTCAAATTTTTAGTTTTAATAAAATGAACAAAAAAATATAATTCTTCAAATATATTTTGAAGCTCATCTTGTACACAGCTAATAACATCTTTAACAAAGTACCATCTTGTTGTTGTACCTTGATAATAACTAACCTGAACAACGAACTCCTGCGTCATTATCATGACGACAAGTGTGTCCTGGTTGCAGAGCACATTGACCAATATGGGATTCATAACCATTACACTGTATGTTTTTAAAAGCAATATCTCCCGAGCCATGTCCGTAAAAAGCATTGCCAAAGACAACTGGAGATGAATCTCTGTTAACACATAAATCAAAGTTGATACGAATCTATAAGTGTATATAAGTATATCTCAGAGAGAGAGAGAGAGAGAGAGAGAGAGAGAGAGAGAGAGAGCGCTTAAATTATGTTTTTTTAAACAGGTTTGTTATTTTCTTCACAAAAGCAACGAAAGTTGAGGATCAATACCTATCAAATATGTTAAATGTTACTTACGGTAATCCAACCATTTCACAAATTGTTTTACCATCATTCACATCCCAGCCCTGGTCACAAATAGTTTTCCACTGTCCGTCAACAAAAAGTTCAACTCGACCTTCGAGGTAATTTGATCCATTAACAAGTCGCACATCCATTCCACCTGAAAAAATCAAAGTGGTGGTGAACCCATAATGTCCCTTACAGAATAGCAACGATTATATCAAGATGATGTACACATACGGAATGTGGATATATAAGATATTATTGATGGCAGACACGATACAGATAAGGAGGAGGATACAGCAAACAATTATGGTGTAAGAATAACGAAGAATAATCGATAATGCAATTAAATTCAAATTATCGTTTTAATTTCAGCAATAACTACCACCACTACTATTACTACTACTACTACCACCACTGATATTACTACTACTACCACTACTATTACTACTTCTACTACTACTACCACTACTATTACTACTACTACTACTACTACTACTACTACCACTACTATTACTACTACTACCACCACTGCTATTACTACTACTACCACTACTATTACTACTACTACTACTACAACCACTACTATTACTACTATTACTACTACTACCACTACTATTACTACTACTACCACCACTGCTATTACTACTACTACCACTACTATTACTACTATAACTACTACCACTACTATTACTACTACTACCACCACCACTATCAATACTACTACAACCACTACTATTACTACTACCACCACCACTACTACTACTACTACTACCGCTACTATTACTACTACTACTACCACTACTATTACTACTACTACCACCACTACTATTACTACTACTACCACCACTACTATTACTACTACTACTACTACTACCGCTACTACTCATGCTATTTCCACAACCACTAGGACTACTTATACAACATTGACATCGATATTCACTACAACTGCTTCCAATTCCTATAATAGTTATTCCATTATGTTTTTAATTTGGTACTCAGACAATATAATATAAGGATGATATCAGAGTTGAGTTGATCTGGACTCACCACCGTACATAAAAGTGCCGTTTTCTTACTATAAAAGCATTGCATGACTAATCATGCTAATAGTGAGGTTCCATTATTAAATAACACAAAAAAAGAAAATGACCATTACACTCTGATATAAGAAAAAAAGGAGAAAAAACCCATACAAACAAACAAAATCAAAACAAAAAAGAAGACATTGACAATCACAAATGGTCAGAAGCCATAACCATTCACACCGCCACACTTCGGTAGGTATTACATTAAACAGCTTTTAGAATGGGGAGAGTCATTATTGAGCCAAGCCCATTTTTGGAAAAAATCACCTTGTAAAGTAATGTATATATATTTTTCTGTTTTAGCATATTGAATTATATATTGTTTTTGCACCTTGAAGGCTGGTATGCATTAATCAATTTCTGTACTATTTGACCAGGCAAATAATTACACTTATCATTTTATCTATTTTTTTTAAAATATTAAATATCATTTCTATGTAACTTAAATATTATAGAACATTTACTGGATCCTGCTATGTATCTTTGCTTATATGGGGTTTTATGAAGTTAAGGTATCCAATATAAATGTGGTAGCTCGAAATCGGTATCCGTTGTAGGTATATCAAATGAACGTAATACAGACACATGATTTTTAAGGATCTCGTCCTTTGAAAGTGAGCTACGTGTGTATGTAGGATTTCCAGAATTCGTATTAAACCCAAGTTCTTCTAATAAACAATTATAGTAATGTGCCTGACAAATAAAAACTATATTATTTGAGGCTTTGTCTGCTGGTACCAGTACATATTGGTCATGTAATCCATCCAGTTCAGTTACTACTTCTGGATCATTGAATACAGAGGGATAACGTGTTTTCATAGTCCCTTTAAGTTTTCGAATACGAGATTATATCAACCATCGTTTGGCTTCCAGCCATTCAGACAAAATGTCTGGTTCTACGTCTTCATGTTTGACCCATTGTCTGGCATAATCTTCGACAGAATCCATAACTAAACTGAAATTCTGACGCCAATTAAAGGAACAGGCTTCCCGGTGTTTAGGGCCCCTTAAAATAAGATTTTTGAGGCTTTCATTTTCAAAAATAGAAACGTCGCCGGTAATGCCATGCCCGATAGGATTGTATTTGAAAGGAAATGAAGCACATGAACATGTGACAGTGTTGTGTAGAAGATAATTGATGTCTAGGCACTGCAAAATCTGTTTGTAATTGAATAGCCTGGGTGCGATGCTAGGTATACAGCTATATGAAATGCAAGCGTGGTCTTTAGTTTAAAATATGGTGGAATACAGGACTGAAATCTTTTGTGATTTAGAACTTTGCCAATGTTTAAAGCGTCTATGCCTTTATTTGTAAATTTAAGTTTAAGAAAAAGACGTTTCTGCCCAGAACAGTCATCGTTTGTAACGTGTGCAGGCTTAAACAGTCTTTGTTAAGCGATGTCCATTATAATGGAGTTCAGTATGTATTTTGGGGTTGAAGAATCCGTGTAGGGGTTCATTCTTGCTTCTTGAAAAAGTTATTGAGATTTGTAAAAGGAACACCATGTATGTAGGGTCGGTTGTATGATTAAACTAATATCAATATTTAAACAAGCTTGTAACAAGTCTTTTTTATATTACTTCATAGAATAACAGATTAGTTGCAGCTGAAATTCAAATGAGAAATAGATTCCGGAAATCATTACAAAAAGTGCACATATTGGGTTATTCCATCATGTTTATTACGTTTCATTTACGACTTCATGGTGACTTTTCATAATGCTATTTTAACACAATTAATATTTGCAATTTGTCATATTAATTTTAATCTGATAGCTGTAGAAAAATAAATTTATTTAAGTATAGGCTGATTAGATATAAGTTGTTATATAGATATATTAAAAAATCATTATCATTTCAATTTTTCTGCCATATGTATATTGAAATTTATTATAGATTATTCCTATTACAACATACAGAAATGAAGTTCGTTAATGTCCTTTTATGTGTGTAACCAGGTAAATATATTTCATTCATGTCTCAACGTATTTCAACGTGGAGTTCTGTTTTTATATTTGATTGAGTGTTGAAAAGTGGTCAATATGAATATCTGATAGAAAGAATGCATGTTTCCTTTTCAAAATACTATCTTCCAAAATTACTTGTAAAATTATTCCCGACATTTCAAGACCTGCGGACTGATATGCTAATATAAGGGTTACCTGGGAAGACTTCATATTTTATTTTTAAGATCTATTCGTGTTATATAATAGACGTTTCGAATTATATATATAGAACTTACAAGTTATTCAGTAGATCTAATGTTCAACTATGAAGTTTTTATTTTCTCCAAAGGTATTTTTCCTTATTCCAAAAAAATGTTATATACTTTTTACAAGAACTTTTAGCCCTACCTACCATGGCAACGCATCGCTGATTGGGCATTCGCATGACAATTAGGACTAACACTTAGACCTTTCGTAAAACGGACCCCTTAACCGACGCCCTGCTTTGTTATATTTTTAAGTACATCAAGGAATCCCGTCACATATGCAATACATTTTAAGAAAGATTAGTAATATATTTTGTAAAACAATCTGCTTTGGAATATGTGAGGTAAAATATATAGCTGTATTGATATTTCTACCTGAACAGTCAATATGAACGGCATCATCAGTGCAGTTAGTTATGTCAAAGCTACCTGTACACTGTCCGATATCTGTCTCATTACCAAAACACGTGACATTTGTAAGAAACAACGGATAGTCAGTTCTTTTGGTACTTGAGTATATAAAGTTTGTTGATCTGTGACATGAAAATGAATATATATATATATATATATATATATATATATATATATATATATATATATATATATATATATATATATATATATTTATATATATATCCATAGATAAAGAAAAAACTGGACTGATCAAACGATAAATGGATTGGCTGTTTTTGTTTGTTTGTTTATTATTGTTTAACGTCCCACTCAAGAATCTTTTAACTAATATGGCGACGTCACCAAAATCTTGTGAAGGGCTTCAAATTTTGGTCTCTGCTCGGCACTTAAGGTAATTGAGCAGTGAGGGTTCTTTAACGTGACGACACCTACAGTGACACGGGACCTTGGTATTTACTGTCTCATCCGAAAGACAGGAAACAGACCTGCCGTCGGCTGGACTCGAATTCACGATCAAGAGTCGAACGCGCTACTGACTGAGCCAGGCCGGCTCATAAATGGAATGACAGCCAAACAAATAGATATTAAGAAATGTGATACATACATTAACTTTACCTTCTGTTAAAATCTCGTAATCTGATTGGTTGAGAGAGATTTGAAAATTTTCAATGTCACCCGCTCAGTTAACAAAGATAGAGAGGCCAGGGTGACATTTCACAAAATATGTTACATGCGCGAACGTTATGAGCATACGGTTCGTACCATTGAGCCAGAATGACATTCCAAAAATGTCACATGCGCCAATGTTACGGTTCGTCCCAGTGAGAGCTTTTCGTTGTAGCAAAAACAGTTGTCGGTTATTTGTTTTGTATTTTTTAGTTTTCTGGTAAATAACTGAGATAGAAAATATCTGTGGTAATATGTTAAAGTGAAAAAAATGACACTCGGTATAATAAAATATTTACATTCATGAGAGGGCGATAGTGCATATTTTCACACCGAGAAAGCATTGTTGACCGAGGCTGGGTGAAAATATGCAATATCACCGTCCTATGAATGTAATAATTATATAGTTTAAGATAAATATGCAACACACACACACACACACACACACTATATATATATATACTGAAAAATATACATACTGAAAGTTAAGCATTTCACAGATAACGTTTGTGTTCGCGTCTGTCCATCCATTCCAGCAAACACCACCAAAGTTATTATTAAGTTTGATTTCAAGTCGACCTTTCCATGCTCCGGGGCCAGAGACAAGTTGGACATTACCTTTCCCTTTATATTAAAATGAAGAAGTACCGATGGATAATCAAAACTCCAAGCCCATTACAGTACAAATTATATTGAAAAAAAAAAATGAAAATCATAGCAATTGCGAATCTCAGTTAGTACTGGATCATGTGTTCTGAAAGAGATAGCGTCCCATGCTAGCATGCTACATCCATCGCAAGTGTTCCCTGGAAACCTCTTGAGTTTGGTGAAAAGGTAAAGTTTGGCGAAAAAATGTGAAGGTTCCTGGCATGTTACTAAAATATAAACAACAAGTGAAGATTGGATGAACACAGACCTCTAAATCCTGAGGTGGTATCAGGTGTCATGGATAATTAAACATCTCCCCCGTCTACCTGCTATATCCGCCAACATTCCACGGCAAACGAAACAAAAGAGGAACAAATGGCTATGGCAATAGGCAAGGGGGAGACATTAAACTAATCGAACAGGCAAGGACAGCAAGGATTTTCGCTGGAACCTATTCTGATTTTTAACATGTGTGGCAGTTTACTCATCGCTGGTTACGTCTCCGTTACATTGACATTTTGGCGGGGTGTTAACAATAAAACAGTCATTAAAATATATTTCACATTTAGTTATATTTGTACTTAAAACCTACTGATCGTACGTCACTGTCAAAACAGTGCATAACCATAAGTTCGATTCTATGCGAAAATGATTATTTCGCCATACAACCCGAAATCAGGGCCTGTCTCCATATAATCTGAGAATTACTTAAGTCTAAAATGTTACTCAACTTTGATTAATAATGAAATCTGATTGACTGAGCAGGCCAAGTTGAAAATATCTTCAGACTTAACTGATTCCTCAGGTTTTATGGTGCTGGACCCAGATCTAGTTACCCCTAAGTTCTAGAATTTCTATTGTGATGTAAAACGAGTCTACTTTTTTCCAAGTGGTTGAAAGTTATGAAGTTATTTCTGTATTGACGAAGGTCTATAATATAAACGTCCTTCGGAATATATAAACTTTAGATGATCAACCCACAATCATTGTCCCGTCATCGTTTTTTATAAGTAAACACGCTTAATAAACGTACCGATATTTGTAGACACGCATCTAACCCCAGCTTCATCTGACGTTCCACAGTGTCTGTTGTTAAAATCGTAATAAATATTGCAAAGTCCAACGTTGACCTGTCCTGCATTGCACTGGAGATTGATGTACCATGTTGTCCCCGCAACTTGTCCAAACCAGGAGTCTTGGAACACAGTTGGAGAATTGCTCCTATAATAATAATAATAATAATAATAATAATAATAATAATAATAATAATAATAATAATAATAATAATGATAATAATAAATTTAAGACCCTGGGGAATTTGAATGAATTTGTCATATTTGTTGAAAATAGGATACAATATTTACGACAAAATGAGAAATGGAAAAGTGGGCTGCGCGTTTATGTAGTATTGCTAAAATTAGTATTTACCCCTAGTTCTTCTAAGATATAATTATAGTAAAATGTCATAAACCAAATACTTTGTTATATGAGTCTTTGTCTGTTGGACCATTACGTATTGGCAATGTAGTCTTTCGAGCTCGGTAATCACTTTTGGGTAACTAAACACAAAATGCCAATGAGCTTCCATTGTCCCTTCGAGTTTTGTTTTCGAGATTTTATAAACCACTGTAGAGGTTTACACTATTTAGAAAAAAATGATTGTTTATCGTCGTCATGTTGATCCATCGGCTGGCAAAATTCTCGACAGAAATCATAATTACTCGTAGCTAATTTAAGGAACGTCATGGTATTTTTTACGCCTGAAAATAAAGTTTGGGGGCTTTCATTTTGGACTATAGAAACGTCAGCGGTGATCATGTGCCCAATAAGTATGATTTTAAAGTTTAACCATATTCATTATGGATTGATTAAAGCAGCACTTGCGCCGAGAACAGCAACATACCAGTAACCGAGTTGATGACAAACAACCTTAGCGTCGTTCACGTCCCAACCATAATCACATAATGTCCCCCATTCATTCTGATGCCTCAGCTGTACAAGGCCTTCGTTGTCCGAATTTCCACCAGTTAGCCTAATTTCAGTATCGTCTAAAAAGAATGTTAGAGAAGTTCATATAACATAAGGTCAACCTGTGACAGAGTAAATGGTGCAGTGTAAAAGTACCCCATAACATTTTTCAATTTTAAGTTTGATTTTAATTATGATGGATAACTCATTACAACTATATGCATTAGTTACCCAAGTTACATAGGCTGAATTACGCTAGAAACATGCGTATTGCTTGGGGTCATTAAACATCAAACATCATTTTTCATTCTGTCCATTCCTTCCTCTTCACAGTGTAGAACACATGGGTAACAGACCTAATTTTACCAAAGAGACAGAGCACACATATGGTTCATGTCTTGGGAACATGCAGGGACGCAGATAAAGATAAAAATAAACAAAAACTTTTTTCTTTTGATTTTTGCTTTCTTTGTTGACTTTTGTTCATGTTCATGAAGACTGAATAATTTGATGCTTTGCAAGAGTAGCGAGAACTGACGAATATGCAGTCGAATTCAAATCATTACAGATTTTATAACTTGTCGTGTACGGAATCAAGTTATGTGAAATAGTAGTTTATCTAATCTCGTCTATGCCGAGGATGGCTCTGACCTGATAAAAATAAAGAAGAAATTAATTAAAATTTCTACAATCTTTATTTTCAATTCCCAAAACGTAAGTGACAAAATAATTGACAAAATAATTGACAGAAAAGTATAAATCAAGTGGCGACAACTCGTGTAGATTGCTCCGTATGAAATACAATACAACAGGGGAAATAACTTTGGTAGACGCTCTACAAATTTTCAACTGTTAGAATTAGAACTATAGTGAAGGGTAATTAACTCATGTAATTACATGTTGTATTCACAAAAGTTACTACAAGTATACAAGTAATATTTTAGTTTAGAAATGAGGTCATGTTGTCATGGCAATAAGGAGAAAGAGCCAATCGTTGAGTTTGGATGTGTGTCTATGACAGGAAGTGGACGGTTGTTGAGGCGACCATCTGGGATAACGTGCCAATGAAAGCCTTCGTTACAAGAGGTTGAGGTCACGAGAGGTCAACGTCTAAAGATAAAAGTTGGATTTTTCCAGTTTTGGCTTGAGAGTGAATCTATTTTTAGAACCGACACTTTGGGTTTCTGTAGTTTTGCTGTCTAGAGTGTTATCAGTGGATCTATAGCAGTTCTGGTTTTCGACATCAGATCGGTCTGACAGGTATGTTTGGGATGAGTATGCCGATCCCGTATCAAGTGCACAAGCGCAAAAAGCGGTAAGCGGAGCTCGTGATTGCGAGTCAAGCTTGAACATGTTATTATTGTACTAAAACTAGAGTTTATGAGTTCATACACGGGATATCGACTCCATAGGTGGAACAGAGGGAGGTCACTCCGAATAAATTCTATAGGGTGAACAAAGGGGAAATCACTCTGTATAGACTCTATAGGTGGGCCAAAGGGAGATCACTCTGTATAGACTGTATGGTTGGGACAAATAAGGAGATCACTTTGTATAGACTCTATGGGTGGGACAAAGGGAGATCACTCTGTATATACTGCATGGTTTGGACAAATGGAAGATCACTCGGTATAGACTCTAGGGTTGGAACAAAGGGGAGAATACTCTGTATAGACTATAGAGTTGGATCAAAGAAAGATTACTTTAAATGGACTTTATACACTAAACCAGAGAGGGAGGGTGAGTAGTGTAGGAAGGGTAGCCATCTTCGATATGGAATCGTGGGATATCTAGCTTCATGGATAGACAAGGAATTTCTGCTAATGAGGGATACTTCATTTTACTGGAAACGAGAGATTGACCAATCTCATGGCAGGAGAGATACATAGAACATGAAAGTGTGTATTGTACTCAAAGTTTGCAAAGTGATCCAGTGTGTATCGTTCTCATGTTTCATAGTTTGCAGAGTGATCAAGTATGTAACGTTCTCATATTTGAAAGTTGCAACGTGTGCAACGTTCTAAGTTATGAAGTCTCAAAGTGACAAAGTACAAAAGTTACAAAAGTTGTGAAGTATGAAGTTGTTCACTTATGTCGTTTTAACAAGTTCCAAAGTTCACACAGTGAAAAGAGTATCTGTATTATTTTATTTCGTTTTTTGTACTTCTGTATATAAAATAAAACAATTAAACACTCACTAGAGGATTTTTTTCTGACGATGTTGGCTCTTCGAGCTTCGGATGCCAAATGAGCTCTCAGAGGTCTAACTGAACTTGTTCCCTAGTTTTTAAAGTTACTATTTTTAGAATTTCCTAATTTGAATTTCTATCTAATATTTTTTTCGATCAAATAAAAGAGCTAGTGAATGTTTACATTCACTTACTATATGTTAAACTTACCGCTACAGTATAACATAGCACATACAAAAACTGCATACTTTCAGTTAAGGTTTCTTTTTGAATAAGATTGGTGGCCCTTAAAAGGGCGTTGAATTATTCTCATCAAAAGAAAGTCTACTGTCCGTCCAGCAGACCTCCATCGCCTTCTCGTCTATCAGCCGTCTTATTTGGCGTTGTCACAGAAGCCTCAAATCACCATGAGCGATAGCATGCTGCATCTCAGGCATCGGTGGAACCTCTCTTGGAAGGAGGCCTAGGTGGTGTCCTTGGCCTATAAGGTGGTGGTGGCGGCGGACGGCTCGTGAACATGGGTCTTTATGGAGTAGGCCGCACAACTATCACTTTTCTCCTCGGCGACGAACACCGATGTATACCTCTGATGAAATCACTTTCAGAAGGGATATCTTCAAACCTGTCCATGATGAACTGATACCGAGTAAAACCAAATGTGTGTTTATATAGAGTCTATGAACGCACACGCAATCTATGACGTCAACGGTCTATTCCGAGTATGAGTTGTTTCATGACTCCTACTACTCGGAACGTTTTCGTTTTATACCTTAGATGATTTATACATACACTACTAAATTGACCATGTACATCTCCAGGTTTCATTAGTAGTATTAAAATGGCTTACTATCAGTCCATATCTGCCGATATGATACAATTAAAGCATTAATTTACCATGGTTGTGACAGGACCTACCAAATCGGGGTAAACTGAATATGTAAAACAGTTGATAGAATGGAAGGATCTACCCTCCTGACAAAATTGTATGGTGTTATCGTGAGTGGCAAACTGTTTATGAAATGTTACAACGGGAACATCATGTTCACTCCATTCAAAATACACCTGACGATAACGAAGTCTTAGTTTCTGATCCAACTCGTCATCACATACTTGTCTTTGATGATATGATGGGTAGTAAAGCTCTCGATTCTATGGTGGAATGGTTTACACGTAAAGCATATCATCGGAACACAAATGTGATCTACATCACTCAAAACTTGTTTGATCGTGCTAAACAATATCGTATCCTAAGTCTGAATGCTCATTATCTCGTCCTGTTTAAGAATCCTAGAGAATAATCTTAAGTGACCAGCTTATTACGTCAATTAGACCTATATACTATGCTTATTACGATGCTACAAATCGCCCTCATGGCTATCTCTTGATTTATCTCACATTCCCTGATAATCTAAGATTAAGATCAGATCTGTTTCGTCCTTGTTATACGGGAGGGATAGTGCTGTATACACCTTATAAGTAGACAGTAACTTCCTCTAGGTCGTCATTTCTAGTATTCCCGTTAACGTAGAATTATGAATCCTTTACCTAAAGCCAGCAGGTAACTGGTGACTACATTGAAATGGTTACGTATAGGGGCTAAAAATCTTCTGTCTGGTACCATTCTAGTGACCAATCCTACAGCAACGTTAATACATGAGAAATGGTGATCGTTTAAAAATCATTGATGACCAAAAGCTGATGAAGAAGCTAAGAAAACTGCTATCTTAAAACGGGGAGGGACAGGGTTCTTAGGTGGGGTAATCATTCGATCACTATTACATTAAGCTGATCGTCTCAAGAAGAACACTGCACCTAAAAAGAGATAAAACACCCCCTCCTCCTCAGCGGAAAAAGAACAGCTCTAAGAAGAAGAAGAACTCGTCATTGATTCTAAAACTGAATCTGAAACAGATTCGTGAAGCTGACACATTGAATCAGGCTTCCCCTCCACCTGTAACCAACAGCCCTGTAGCAGGAACTTCTGCTACTACAACATCTATCCTTGGACAACCTATACGTCTTCCTGGTAGACCTAATATCAAAATTGCTCAACGGAAACAACCTCATATTACTAAGACTAAAGCTGTCCTACAGTCACTGAATGTACCTAAGAAGTCTACTCCTACTTGTACTCCAAAGCAGTCTTTGTTATTTCCCTTATTACCAAAACCTTTAACTGCGGAAGATGTATCATTTCAGCTAAAACAAACGTGTTACGTCTACTCCCAAGTCTACTCGTTTACCTTCGTTTGCTTCTACCTTTGTATCTCCCATCACCAGTCAGCCTAAGACAAATTCTTCTTCATACATGAATAGCTACAAATGTGTATGGTGTCTGACTCGTTTTAATACGAGTAAAGAACTTCAAGATCATAAACGACTTCAGCATCCTATGTAGATATAGGTTTATAAAACTACCTCAGATCATGTGCTGAGTCATTTGTATAGAATACTTAAATACTTAAAATTTATTCTATAACCATGAGCACACGAAAAATGATCTTAGATCCCGAGAGGATCACGGAGGAACTCAAACAATGGAGATGATGACCCTAGTGTAACGTCGTCAAATCAGTTGACTGTACATGTTCAGCAGGATGGTAGGTCTCGCCATTTTGTAATGCCAGTCACGGTAAGATTTTGATCTTGTAAATATAAAAACTATTGATGCATTTTCAACACATCAGTACACAGAATAGTGTACTTAATAAACCGTCATTCGACATCGAACGACTTGGATGTGTTTATTCAGGTAAAATAGAATGACAATCGTTAGCTTGCTACTCGTTACTGCATTAGAGTATATTCGCTCAACATTAAACGTTTTATTATCATTTTTTCACTTCAATAGATTAAAATCTAAAATAGTAAGTCATGTGACTAGAGAGAGGTTCAGATAGTTCTTTGAGAGGTCATTTGAGATCTAAAGCTCGAGTGTTAACATAATAAAAAAACCACTACCAGCAAGGGTGAGTGTTTATGTTTTTATTAGATAGGGCTAGATTATTTCCCATGCATTAAAATGACAAATATCTCAGAAGAAAGAAAATAAGTCACATGACGTTAAAAACTAGAGAATAGATTCAGTTAGACCTCTGACAGCTCATTTACAATCCGAAGCTCGAGGTGTCAACATCGTCAGAAAACCACTACCAGAAAACAGCGTTTGAATTTTTATTACATAGGCTTAGTGTTTTACCTTATGAAACGGTTATTTTCAATATCTGAGTAAAATAGAGTTCTAACATCGTTTATTTAGCTAAATCTAAATCATGCCTTCAGGAGAATACCCCATCTAACCAACATTCATTCACTCTAAACCTCAAAGCTGGAAAAACCACATAATACCGATTCACTCAAAGTCTCAAATTAAAAAAAAACTCAAAAGTTTCGATTTTAAAAATACATTCACTCTCAACCCAAAACTGGAAAAGCCCAACATCTATCTTTAGCTTTTGAGCTCTCGGGAACTCACTTAATCTCTCGTGACCCCGACCTCTTGTAACGGAGGCTCTCATTGGCTCGTTATCCAAGATGGCTACCTCCACAACCTTCCTCTTCCGGTCATAGACACGCCTCCAAACTCAACGATTTGCTCTTTCTCCTTATTGCCATGACAACATGACCTCATTTCTGGTTTGACGTACTTCCGGTATGACCTCACTTCCAGTTATGACGTCACAGGCGACTCCATGACACGATTTTTTAATTGACCATCAGAAGCCCTGGCGGCAAAATTAATAAATAGTGCAGTGGAACTGACTAAGTGTCCCGATGATAACGGTTTCATCATCTTGTATAAGAGCTGTTTATCGAGGTATTTTCGTAAGTGCACTATTTGTTCACATTGTCGACAAAGCTAAGTAAGAACTATGAAATCGCCGAGTGCTTTCTTTTTACGCTAAATTAAATTAGGATTATTGTTTATTGTTGGTTAACGTCCCACTCAAGAATATTTCACTCATATGGAGTCATCACCAAATGCCGGTGAAGGGCTGCAAATTTTGGCCTATGCTCGGCACTTACGGCCATTGAACAGTGAGGGTTCTTTTACGTGCCAACAAATACTGTGACAGGGGGCCTCGGTTTTTACTGTCTCATCCGGAGGACAGTTAACAAACCTGCCGCCGGCTGGACTCGAACTCACGACCTCACGGTCAAGAGTCGAGCGCGCTATCGATTTTGCAGATGCTGATGACAAGTTGTTTTAACCTCTTTTATGACGGAAGTACATAATATACCAGAAATGATCAAAGACAGAAACAGCACGGACCCAAATTAATCAACCGACGAAAAACAAGATGAATCAGATGATAACTGCATTCCGACAAATGTTACTGTCGTATGATATGATTGGTAAATAGACTTTTTTTTCAAAACACATTTTGTCGACAAAGAACTGTTCAACAGACTGGATCACATCGTTCTTTTCTTTGATGACATATTACTGTATATTTGCAGGGTATGTTTATATAGGTCTAAGTAGTTAATCATCAACAGAACTTGACATACAAGACCAACGGAATTTGCCTATTGTTTGTCAAATTGTATCCTTTTACATTGCACAACTGGTTATCAATCGATATCACCTATAATCTGACCTGAATCCGTATAACGAAACCCGTCTACATCGAGATATAAATATTTCTCCCTTCCATTTCGTTACCATTGGAGTTGACTTTATATATATATATATATATATATATATATATATATATATATATATATATATATATATATATGTCCATCTACCTTTCCGTTTATTTATTTCTCTAGTTGTTTGACCAAATTTCTATTAAGCGTGAAACTGCGGTATGGAGAGAATAATTATGGTAAGAAAGATGCCTTAAAGTCAAATTATCAAATCATAAAAATGAAGTACCTACCATAACACTCAATACTGACATCGTTGTCATGACTACAATCTATGTGTTCACCTATCGGAAGCAAACATTTTGCAGCATCTCTACAACCAGGCCGAAATTTCCAGATAGGACCAGAACCTTTACCATGATATAAATGTCCTAACACCCTTCCTGTTACATTTCTATAAAAAATACATTGCATTCAATTGAATATAATGTCACACTGATATAAGTTGGAGCGAGCTTTTATATTTCAAAATTTCTTTCTATCTTCTATTAGTGTTGAAATGTAGTTAATGGCGATTATGTTTTTTTTCATTTTCTTCCTATGTTTAAGGGCAGATTGACTCGTGTGCGTGATAAGACATTTCAAAACACACAGCTTAAGGATTTGTCTTTGGACTTATCTTTGATCAGTGAGAATGAAAAAATGTTTGTGTCATCTCTTTCAGTAGTTACTACGTAAAATAATTGTAAATATTGCTGGAATACTTTAGGCTGTTTATTGTAAGTGGGAATATATAGTATATAAATACTTTGTTGATTAGTTGTTACCTGGCCAGCGAGATAGAAGGTACTCGACACTCTTAGCCCGATTCGCGGGAAGAGTCGTCACTGTAAATAAATTGTATATCAACTTTATTCGGAGTTGTTCGTACTATGGCAACTGAATTGCGGTGCGAGATAAATGCAGTTAAACTGCATCTTTTCAAGACTACAGCGCTGTTCAAAGTGAGGGTGCACGCACTCAGGAAATAGTGTATGGTTTAAACCTACAACGGTATATCCGTACAGTACAACCTAGGCGGTTATATAAGAAACACTTATTGTCAGTTTTCCTGAAAGTTAAATTCATTCTATAAAAGTAAAGAGAAATATTTGAATTATAGGATTTTACAAAAATTTTTGTTCGAAGAAGGTAAACATCCAAAACTGTGTCATGTAATTCCTATAATCATGAATCACCACGAAATATTGATACTATATATTTACAAAGAAATCCCTACTCAAATCGTTTTCTTTATATCAACACACACACACACACACACACACACACACACACACACACAATAACGCACACACACATTTATATATAGTGACGTGTCATAAAGTCTTTCACGTTTTCACCACACGTGACAACTCATTGTCGACGAAGATAAGCCAATAATTTCATCTTTTTTAACTTTTTCCTACCAAGTCTGTAAAGACGTAGTGCCTGCTCCTTTTCAAGAGAGGTCGTTTCCCCGCGATATTTCCCCAATTTTGTTAACGTATGATAGCGCACTGAAATAGATCTCAGGAATTTCGAGAGGAAAAAAAAAAAAAAAAACCAAAAAAAAAAAAAAAAAAAAAAAAAAAAAAAAAAAAAAAAAAAAAAAAAAAATAACGGCGATAAATCTAACACTTCGACATCACGATGCAACCTTATTTTTAGCAACAAAACGATTACAGTTATGCAGTTCCACGTGGGCAATAAACATGTTATACAGAAATAGTCGAAATACGTGATGTAAAACATGAAAGATTTATAGGTCACATCATTGTATAAATAACATATATAGCTTACACATGTTTGTAATCTGTAAGCATTCTACACATCGAAGTAGCGAGGGTGTCTGTAAAACCTTTGTTGCATACTGTCCCCCAAATGTTGTTCCGGGATATTTCTAGTCTTCCAATTGATGAATGAGGACCTTTCACTAACCGTATGTTTCTGTAAACTAATATCAATATCAATATATATGTGTGAATTCATTTAAAATCGAATCGAGTTCATGCCACTTGAAGGTAGGAATTCTCATTTGGATAAATGTATTGTTATGGTGCTGAATTTACCTATCTCACAACAAAGAAAACACACAATGTAGTCAACAAATTTAATGATTTGAAATGGACTATTTAGAACATAAAATGACTCGATATGTCACTTAGTTCACCATATTAATATGTCATATACAGAGACAGACTTACTGGTATGATGACCTTGTTAGCAATTCACTCTTCCACGGTGCCTTAGCAACGGCTGTTGCTATTCAGATTGGCCAAATCATTATTCGCCATTACCTCCGTCAAACTCCAAAATCTGACGTATATTGATACACACGAACAACAGCTCGGTTTCAATGATTGAAATAAGGATGGTAAAAAATTCTGCTTGGGTGATATGAAACAGCGCCACTATCAAGATGTAATAATTTTACGAATTTAGTCCTCAACTGTCTTTAAGTTATCTTTTTATCTTCATGTCTAGAATGGTTGCCGAGCGGATCGAGCCGCGATAACTTCGAGAAATTTGTTATTAATTTGTAGAAAAAATACAGTTAACTGACAGGTACAAACTACTATATAAATGAACATTTCCCACTGGATATCAACGAACAAATATATGACAACTCATTGGCATTTCAAATTAAAGGGACTCTTAATAAATATATCAGGACGGCGGTGAGAGGGGGTCAAAAATACGTTGAAAATTGCTGTATCCACCCCTATAATTCTCTTTAAAGTAAATCAACATGTTTTTATAACTATGATTTTGATGTTTATTACCAATAAGCCATTTGGAATAGGGTAAAGCCCGCTCATCTCATCTGTTCGGTCGCCAAAGATGTTTACAATGTTGACGGAGGTGGAAATATGTCAGATCCGTTGCCATGAGCGGGCGGGGCGTGGAAGAGTGAATTGCTACCAGCCCGGTATTTGATTTGAATGTGGACAGGTCAGCATGGAATGCTTGCGCACCCATGGCAGCTAATCCCAGGTTTGTTTGTAGAGGTCCGTGTTTATCCAATGTTCACTCGATTAGTCCCCTGAATCTCCTTTCGATTACTACTATGATATTTTATACATACAGTCTCAGGGCAAGCATGTGAAACTCATCGTATAAATACCATTCTAGATATTCTTTTAAAACCTTCTGCGAATGAGGTGCAGAGTTGTATAAGAAGCACTATAATTCCTTTAAAAATAAATCCAGAATCCAATTATGTTACACTTGCTGTAACCAGTCTATTATCCAATATTTCCCATGAGCTCGGATTGCCTGCATTAGCATACTGGATTACAATTTTCCCGTCGGAACCTACCATTCATTACTATTATTACTACTATTCATTATTTGACCTGGTATGATAACACTTTTCTATACATCAATTTTAAATTGCAGCTACACTGACGAAGGTTAATTGACGTTTTGAGCCGTTTTTTCAAATCTGCAGCTCTGGTATTATGTTAATGAAAGTTCAACCAAAATATTTTATAATCTGAACTCTGTCTATTCCGAATACCTTAATTGGTCACACGTGTCATCCTGATTTTAAGCTTTTTAATCATTTTATCAGGTTAATAAAAACGACAAAAATGCATTAAGCAGTATCGTAATAATCATAATAATAATAGTAATGATAATAATAATAATAATAATAATAATAATAATAATAATTATAATAATAAGAATAATAAGAATAATAATTATAATAAAAATAAAATAGCAATAACTTTTTATTCTCAGTACTTGTAGGGCGTGAGTAGAGTTGAGGTCTTTTAATCCTTTACAATCATATGTAAAGTAAAACGAGGCAGATTATGTCTGCATTAAGTTATATTTGTAGGATCAATGTAAAATGAATTTAAAAAGATAATTTAACAAATGTTATTGCAAATTATACTTATTGGACATAAGAAGATGTTGTTGATAATATATATATAAATATAAGAGAGGAACGAAAGTTGGGGACAAGTTGTGGGGTACATATCAAATTACCAGGTAATTGTATTTTAAAGCTGTCATCTCAACTTTTAAATCATTTTAATCAAATATTTGTTTATTGTTGTTTAACGTCCCACTCAAGAATCTTTCACTCATATGGAGACGTCACCAATGCCGGTGAAGGGCTTCAAATTTTGGCCTATGCTCGACACCTATGGCCATGGAGCAATGAGGGTTCTTTAACGTGCAGACACTCACTGTGACACGGGACCTCGGTTTTTACTGTCTCAGTCCGAAGGACAGGAGCGTATCCGGGTTGGTAACCATTTCACATACTTCCCTGCCCAATCCGAGGATCGAACCCGGGTCGCATTGGTGAAAAGCGAGTGCGCTAACCACTGCGCTACCCGGACACCCCTTTTAATCAAATAAAAAAAATAATGATATCGTTTTTGAAGCATCCCCAGTGTTTTACTTCCATTGGTCGCCATATTTGTTCAGTTTTCTGAATAGAAACAAGCCCCCACAACCGATATAAAAGGCGAGTTTCCAAAGTCAATCGTCATTGTCTAACTACAGTCGCATAGAACAAACGTGCGAAGTAATGAAGTTTGAGTATAACTCACCTGCATGTCGAAAATAAATATTGGTATCAACAAATTCATTTACTCTATCTGGACATTTAGCCGGCTAATATACAGTTCACAAGCATGTAATTAATCAGGTTTAACATGAGAATATCAAACATAACTCCAAATTCCCCATCAGAAAATCGTAAAATTATAAACAAACAGGAGCTCAAGACCACTTGTTATGATATGAATGGCCTCACTTCCGAAATAAATGATCAAAGACAAGTCAGACCAAGGTCAACTCAGAAATATATATTCGAACATTCGGCTTGTTTTTCGGGACCACTTGCATCCATTTCGAAAAAAATGATAGCAATGTTTCACAGCCAAGTCTCGTATAACATTTAATTGTCGTCATCTTTGGAAAAATATGAGGAGGGGTACCTTGTCATTGGTCAAGTGCTCACCATCCGACTGCTCACTTTACCGAGTTCACCAGAATGTGTGACGCTATGTAAACAACATAACGAAAAGGGTACAGATTACTGGTAGGATTTTATTTATTTTTTACATTCAAAGTGCATATTATTTTACGGAAACTAATATAAAGAATTTAAAACTAATTATCAAATCTATTAAGTACGTGTCTTTATTGAAATCTTTGATGTAAAAATTAATGCGGAATGTTTATGATTTGAATAAAGTGTATGTTTTGATTACATATCATCCGTCCATTGTTTCGCTTTGGGACTACAGGTGTGAAATAACGGTCATTCTGCGGCCTCGCCTTTTATAGCGGAATTGCGAGCCAATTTCTATTGATAACATTTAACAAAAATGTCTGCCTGTGGAATAATATATCGGGGGTGTTTCAAAAGCATTATAATTTCTTTTTTCAAATTCAAAACTTTTTTAAAAGTTAAGATGTCAGCTTTAAGCATTATACGACTTGCATGTATAGATCTTTATTTAGTCTGATGTAATACATATATATAACATAATGTATGAAACGTATATGTAGTTCATTTCACTTTTATTAATTGGCAAAATTTGGTAATGAATATTCAGAAATTTATATTGCTTTGTTTAATGGATGTTTACCGCCCTAATGATACTCAAATATGTAAGGAAATTATTGGTAATATTATGTCTATTTTGAAATTCTGGAAAAATGTTTTTGTTTTACTTTCGTTTAATAAATCTTTTACATATCTCAATTCGTTGTCGCATAGTTCTTTGTATGATAGCGTATCATTGATATTTTGTTCAACCATATTGGCTATAGTAAATATTTGTTTATGATTAAGTTTCCTGGAATTTAATAAAACTAAATTCAAAGTTAATTGGAAACATTTCCATTTTCCTTATCCATAAAAATATTCCTAATCCACGAAGTATTAAGAGAAATGTTGAGTGTATGAATTAAAACATTAATGTTCAAGTGCATACGGGGTGGTAAGCCTGACAAAATAAACAGAGAAATGTCAATACTAAATCATGGAGTGTGTGGCTTAAAATATTGACTTTAAAATCATTCATTGGTCAAATGTATATGGGGTGGTAAGCCTGATAAGATGGACAGAAAAATATCAATACTAACTCGTGGAAAGAGCGTCTTAAATTCATAATTTCTGTTAAATAATAATAATAATAATAATAATAATAATAATAATAATAATAATAATAATAATTATAATGATAATGATGATGATGATGATGATGATGATGATGATTATGACGGTGATAAGAATGATATAAAAACAACAAAGATTGAAAGAAATGTTAACTATTATGTAAACCAAACGTCAATAACCATACCTCATTTTTGATAAGGTAGTTTAAATTATATAAACAACACTCAGTATATTATAAAAACAACCGACTATTGGACAAATCGAATTAAAATTTTACAACGATCTATGATAACAAATTGATGTGTAATTAATGTCCTTTGCAGATATCAGCAGTAAAGCTCTGAGTGTTTTTTTTTCTATATTTGTCATAAATTACATACCACAACGGATACTAGTATCATAATTATGCGATGAATATGGCCTCCAGACATCTGGATAATTCTTAATACACCCGTATATATCCATTTCTGTATCAAGACATCTCACATTTGCAGTCAATGTTGTTTCGACTCCAACTCCGTAGTACTTGTTTCCAGAAATCTGTCCAATAACTTCACTGTATTTATTTAACGAAAGAATGTTTCTCAGTGGAAATGTACTCTGACAAGCGTTCAGACTTTATATTTAGATATCATAGTTTTCAAACTGAAAAAAATATATATATGGAATCGAATATCCGGCCTTATACATGATCGGTCTCGGTATAATGGAACAACGAAGTTCAAGGTGGAACAGTAGAGTATATAGTTTCTGAATGAATTATATATCTTGGAGTGACGTCATATTATGAATGAAGCTACATCATTGTGTGACGTCACATGGAAAAACTTCCATTTATAGCTGATATGAACGCCGTCTAGTTTAACACTTAAAACAATATATATATATATATTTTGGGACGACCTGTCTCTTCATCAGGACTAAAAAACTAAAATGATATAAGTAATGTATTTCATATATTGTACTACACTGTATTTAGTTATATTGCAATTATATTCTATTCATATAATCACACATGATTATCAATATTATGATATTGAACAGATTTAGTGGTTTCTTATAGTGTCTAGTGCTAAATGAAGTCCTCAATGGGCCTCGATTGGGTGAAAAATTGATAACAGACAACATATTCCACATTTGGTTGAGTGTTTTAAAAAGATTTTTTCACTATATATATATATATATATATATATATATATATATATATATATATATATATATATATATATATATATATATATATATAAATGAAGACAAAAACAAAACGTTGTCGGATAATACTTTTTATATTTTACTACAAGTTAAGTAAAGGAGACAATTTAAAGCTTTATGCCCTTTTTAATATTGCAGTCACTTACATCAATTTGTTGATATGCTAATCATCATCAAATATTAATTTAAATTGTTCAAAACTGAAGTCGACAATTGTGGTCACAAGACATACAACGATACAGATAGAAGAAAGACCAACTATATAACAACAAGACAATGTACTTTACTTTAGAACAAATTTCTTCAGTGATTTTGAAAAACAAATATGTTTTGCAGTCTTAAAAATTCATAAAAATACAAAACTCTCTAACACAGATTTTTTTTTACTTAATTACAGGTATAATAAATAAATGGTGAATATAGGGCTGGGAATCAAAGAAATCATAATGAAATAAATGAAATTGACAAAGTATGAAACGACGTAAATTCACGTCAAAATTACTTTCTACGAAAAAAGAACAAAAGTCAATATCTATGTTGATTACTCAGATGTAATTAGTTGTTTAATCCTTGCAGCATTTCTCAAGGAGAGTGTTCGCAAAGATGGGTACCCCTGAAATATATGTGGATTTGTTTGCAATGTGTCATCAAGATTCCCTAAGTGGTTTTGAAGAATTAAACTGAAATATACAAGATGGACAGACGTCTATCTGAATTTTATATCGGTAGCATGTGGATATTGCGGGTTTCGTAGACAGAACTTGCTCAGTAGATATTGTTTTACCTGGTATTATATCCTAAAGAAGAACAAAGCTTTGTAATCGCAGAACTATCTGTCATGTATATAGGATGCCAAGCACTGTTGTTATAAATTTCCACTCTTCCTTCAAAAGGTTCTGTTCCATTGACAAGACGAAGGTTTGTGTGTACTGCAAAATAGTTTACGATTATTTTGGGATTTTCTGCTTCATGTTAATTTGAACTTGCATTCAGTTTATTGATATCAAAATTGTACATAGCAATTATGCAGATAGGGGCTTAGTAAAAACAATTTATTATGACAGAAAGTTACAATTACCTCTATATTTTCTACTCATTTCTATAGCAAAATGTTTTCATGACTGTCTTGTACTTTAAAGACTTACAGCAGTTTATGCCAACATCGCTGGAATGTTGACAACTTGTGTCGCCCCAAACATTAGATGTACACAAATTGATGTCCTTTTCCGATCCTTCACACTGTACATTTGACAACAATATATTTCCATTTCCTTGTCCATAATTTGCATAGGTATAGTAATTGTTGTATCTGTAAGAATATATATAGTTAGATAGTAACACAATATTTCTACTGAGACACACAAACACACACACACACACACACACACACACACACACACACACACACACACACTCTCTCTCTCTCTCTCTCTCTATATATATATATATATATATATGTATATATACAAGGTTTTGTATTAGTTTGAAAGAAACAAATATCGGGTTACATAACCATGTGCAGGCGGCAAAGATATGTTACTACTTAAATATGGACAGTTTACAGAATTAAAGCCATTATCATCACGTTTGTGGTAAAGTTTGGCGTATGTTCATCAATCTCTCATGACTTTGTCCTCCAGTTCTATGAGATATAATGCAAAAACCAATCGGTTCCTTGTTTAGCTATTGGTCGGTTTGACTTATATATATATATATATATATATATATATATATATATATATATATATATATATATATATATATATATATATCTCCATTGGATAATCGAAATTCTAGTCAGTATCAATTATGCTGTTCTCTGGTTGATATCAGTCTCTGCTTTCCATGTGGAATAAACAATTAACAGATTGGTTCATACTTACCTCGAACATGAGTATCTTGTTAAACTTCAAATAAATGAGACGATAGATCTATCTCTTACCTAAATTTACTCCTGTCGATTGTGAAGAACGGCCTATTTCGATCAGACCTTTTTGACAAATATGGCGATTTAAATTTCCATTCTAGGAATTTCCCGATCCAGAGTAGGAATATCTCGTCTTCTCCTGCCTATGGCGTTTTCATTTCAAAGTTTGTAGTTTATGCCATGACATGATCCTCCTATGAATGGTTTATTATGATAGCCAAACAACACGCCAATAAACTACTCACACATGATTCCAATGCTTAACCCTTGAAATCGTCACTAAGGAAGATTTATGGTTGATTCTTGGATCATATGAAACAATATGAAGTCGCCCTTTCATGAATATTAGTTAGTATTCTGGAGAACGAACATATACAGTAATTTCCTCTCACCAATTATCAGATCTAAAACTACTTACCACGCGGCTCACTTCGGAAACTGGAAAAATTTCAATATTTCCAATGCATCGAAATTATAGTGTTTAATGAAGGAGTCAATGGCTTAAATAGATTTTGTAATAATCTAAATGTTATCTTCCGCCACTTTCAATTCAAGTGATTTAGCAAATATGATTCAAATTAAGTAGGGATGGTCATTTTCAAAGTTAAAATAATGTCGTCCGCTCTGGAAGGAATTTCCGAGTGTACTCGATGACGTCAGATATGGACGGTTCCAATTTTTAACAGGTACGTAACGTACTATCGATTGCAAAATCAGTCTCAGCCGGCTATTTGATGAACAGCGAAGATAACGAAAGAAGTTAAATAATATAAATCATGTTTTAAAAAATCGACAGAATGATATAAACACGAAGTATGAGTGATGAAGAAATAATGATTAAAGATTTGTTATCCGGCACTCCCATCTTAAAGCTGAACTACGAAGATAAAAAACTTTTGAACTTTTAATGAAAAAATGTGTGTTGAAAAAAGATGTTTTGAAACATTCCCACTTCATATCCCCATACAGCTGACATATTTGCGATTGTTTCTCCGGAAAATCAAGTCCCACAGCAGGTATAATATGCGGATTAGTTATATTGGTCGTCATTGTATATCTGTACTCGCAAGCGGCTGAAAACTTACCTGTACTTTTGTGTGTACCGTGTCTACAGACATTAATAACAGAAATACACATCTGTGCATATAGTTAGGTTTTCAGCAACGTACAAACAGCAACAAACAAACAAAATGGTTAGTTCATCCATAGTAAGTCCAAAAGTTATTCCATTTCCCCAAAGATCAAGTCCCTTCCAAAACATAAACAAGACGATTTCCTTCCTACTGTCATTCGGCCATTGAGTCATGTTTGTTCTTCCGGTAAACAGCATGGTGTTCTCAACTAATTATAATAATTTTTCCACACCTTCATTGAATTTGGGAAAACAGTTTTTATGTTGGAGAGATCGAGCCTATAGGTAGTTTTAGAGTCCTGAAATATACAAAATTTGACGAACACATTAGATACTACAAATGTTGAAACTCTATTAAAACCATAATATAAAATACTATTACCCTTCTGGGAACCCCAACATTCTGCACACAACCTTTGCTTCTTCCGTGCCAAACCCGTATCCACAAATTGTTCCCCAATGTCCGTTATGGTTAACTTCAACTCTTCCCTCCCATGGATTTGAACCACCAACTAAGCGTAATTTTGTACGATCTGAAAGTATAGAGGTATATATATTGAAAAGGGAACAATCCTCGCCATATTTGTGAAATTTATGGTACCTGTCATTCACAAATTGAAGCGATGCCAAATGTCCGTATATTTTGATCGGTTGATGTCTGAAAGTACTTTTAGAAATTATGAACATGCACAGAAAATCTTGCGCGATTGGTAGATCATCCACTACGGGACCTTTTTGGGGATACAGTACCAATTCTCGCATACAGTACAGCACTATTCTAGCATTTACCCTGCCTCAACTCTTACGTCATATCTAGGCCTCCTTTCGCATCGATAGAAAGCTTTGGATTTTGTCATATTTCTGGATTGTTTCATGCATTAGGTATTTTTGCTCAAATTTGGAAAAGAAAATTGTCCGACATTGTCATTTACAAAGGTGAATCATGCTAGTACTTCTATATTATTATATTATGATAAAATACATGCTTTAGTATTGCGATTTTACCTTTAAACCATTGCATTAGCGAGAATAGGTACTCGCCGAGAGTTGTTCCCTTGCCATGCATATATGCAATAATAAAAATGATTTTTTAAATTACAAATTTTTATCACGAGTTACACTTAGAAAAAGAGGGGAAGAATAAGTAGAAAAAGAAGACGATGAAAAGACGAATAGAATTGGAAGTGTTTTTATCTTAGATCGGCGCAAGAAAAATTATGTTAATATCAATACAAACTACATATTAGCTCATTATTTAGTTAATGTAAAGTAATTTACCGCATGTAATTCCTACAGCCTCCGATCTTACACAGTGAGTTGTAATTTGTCTCTGGAGACCACAGAACGAATGGCTACTTCTGTCATAGTTGCATGTAGAGTCTAACAAAGACCACTTTACAGGTTGTCCAGCACCATACCCCAATCCATGCTTCACGCTATGAATTTTTTAATTGCATTAGACGAATATGAAACTGTTTTAAAATCTAAACCATAGGTAATGTTCACAATAATGTTTAAATCTTTAGGCATAGCCCAAAATAAAGTACATTTTTGGTACGGGTCTAATGAATAAACACTTTGTATGATACGATACTGCCAATAATTGACAAAAAAGGAAATCCTGTATTTATATGGACAACGGATGCCCTACATTCAGTCTACATAAAGAAAACAAACTCCAAAAATGCTCGCTAAATCGGTAGTTATAGCAAGAAATCACCTAAAAAAATAAACAAATCTGGTGAATATTTAACCGATTCAACAATAGCTACCGAACAGCTAATTCAACCTTTCATTTAGTTTGTTTGTTTGTTTATTGTTGTTTAACGTCCAACTCAAGAATCTTTCACTCGTATGAAGACGTCACCAAATGCCGGTGAAGTGCTTCAAAGTTTGACCTATGCTCGGCACTTACGACCATTGAGCAATGAGGGTTTTTTATCTTGCCGACACCTACTTTGACACGGGACCTCGGTTTTTACTGTCTCATCCGAAGAACAGGAATTCAACCTGCCGCCGGATGGACTCGAACTCACGACCTCACGATCAAAAGTCGAGCGCACTACCGATTGAGCAGGCCGGCTCCATTTCATTTAGTGAAATGTAGTAATTGCAAACAACGTAATTATAACGTCCGTAAAATTTGCGAAACGTTGACATCAAGCGCGATTCCCGATATCCTTGTGACAACAACTTATTAGCAAGTAGTTTGACACTATATATGAAATGTTGATATGTTGAACACGCTCTGGTATATCGGAGAGATGTAAATACCAATTGCATTCAATAGATAGAAGAATTTTGGATTAAACAGCTTGGCACTGCATATCCCTATGGATGTAACGATAATATTCAAAGTGTAGGCAATCTATCAGGCCCACTGTGTAATGGTGTTAATGTGATGGAACTTTTTATTTCAAACGTAAGACGTAAACGAAGTCACGGACAACGTTCATACAACCGACCCTACATTCATGATGTCACTTTTTCATCTCTTTTACCTTACGTTAACAAAAAAATTGGTCTTCATCACATTCGCAGCAAACTTTATTCTGTTCCTTTTACAAATCTCAATAAACTTTTTCAAGAAGCAAGAATGAACCCCTACACAGATTCTTCAACCCCAGAATACATACTGAACTCCATTATAATGGACATCGCTTATCACAGACTGTTTAAGCCTGCACGCGTCACAAACGATGACTGTTCTAAACACAAACGTCTTTTCCGTAAACTTAAATTCACAAATAAAGGCATAGACGCTTTAAACATTGGCAATGTTCTAAATCACAAAAAAGTTCAGTCCTGTATTCCACCATATTTTAAACTGAAGACCACGCCTTGCTTTTCATATAGCTATACACCTAGCATGACATCCAAGCTATTCAATTACAAACAGGTTTTGCAGTGCCTATACATCAACCATCTTCTACACAACACTGTCACATGTTCATGTGCTTCATCTCCTTTCAAATACAATCCTAACGGGCATGTCATTACCGGCGACGTTTCTATTGTTGAAAATGAAAGCCTCAAAAATCTTATTTTAAGGGGCCCTAAATACCGGGAAGCCCGTTCCTTTAATTGGCGTCAGAATTTCAGTTTAGTTATGGATTCTGTCGAAGATTATGCCAGACGATGGGCCAAACATGAAGACGTTAGACACTTTGTCTGAATGGCTGAAAGCCATACGATGGTTGATAAAATCTCGTATTCGAAAACTTAAAGGGACTATGAAATCACGTTATCCTTCTGTATTCAATGATCCAGAAGTAGTAACTGAACTGGACAGATTACATGACCAATATGTACTGGTACCAGCAGACAAAGCCTCAAATAATATACTTTTTATTTGTAAGGCACATTACTATAATTGTTTATTAGAAGAACTTGGGTTTAATACGAATTCTGGAAATCCTACATACACACGTAGCTCACTTTCAAAGGACGAGATCCTTCAAAATCACGTGTCCGTGTTACGGTCATTTGATATACCTACAACGGATACCGATTTCGAGCTACCACATTTATATTGGATACCTAAACTTCATAAAACCCCATATAAGCAAAGATACATAGCAGAATCCAGCAAATGTTCTACCAAACCTTTATCTTTACTCCTTCCCAAGTTATTCACAGCCGTTAAGGAGAACTTGAACAATACTGTACAGTTGCTTATTCTAGAAGCGGTGTAAATCAGATGTGGATACTTAAAAATTCTAAACAGCTTTTAGAAAATTTGAAGGCACACAATTTTTCTCGAATTCAAAGTATCAAAACTTATGACTTCTCTACTCTTTATACAACTATTCCACATAACAAATTAAAAGAAAGACTTTTCAGCATCATAGACAACTGTTTTTTCACTAAAGGTGGTACCCGAAAATTCAAATATCTAGTAATTGGTTATCAGGATACTTATTTCGTCAAACACCACTCTGATTCTACACATAAATACACTAAAGTTGATATAAAAAACATGCTGGAATTTCTAATAGACAATAAATTTGTAATGTCCGTAGAGGAAAAACACCAGCTTTGTTTACAACATGGGCGCAGACATTTTGGACACCCAAAGTTGTGCGGAGGGTAAAATGAGCCCAGCGATCTGATTGGTCATTAAATGAAAAAATTAGTTTTCCATTAATAAGTGAAATAAAGGTGATAAAAAAGATACATGAATATTGGTAGTACTTTGGAAATTACAGGGTTGACGGTTGAAAATTGAAAGGGAGGGGTCATATGAGAATAGATATTTTCCTTTGGTGCGGAATACTACGAGTTGTAAACAAGTGAAAATTTTGAAGTAAAAATGCAACGGCAACCTATACTTTTGATTGCAAATTTTGTTATCAAAAATATTGATCTTTCACCACAGGGTACTTATTTGACCCAGATATAATAAACATGGGAGTGACAGTGACCTGAAGTTTTGTAAATTAGCATTGAGGCCTATGGGAAAATATTTGGTGGTGTCTGTCCTATAGGAAAAACACCAGCTTTGTTTACAACATGGGCGCAGACATTTTGGACACCCAAAGTTGTGCGGAGGGTAAAATGAGCCCAGCGATCTGATTGGTCATTAAATGAAAAAATTAGTTTTGCCATTAATAAGTGAAATAAAGGTGATAAAAAAGATACATGAATATTGGTAGTACTTTGGAAATTACAGGGTTGACGGTTGAAAATTGAAAGGGGAGAGGTCATATGAGAATAGATATTTTCCTTTGGTGCGGAATACTACGAGTTGTAAACAAGTGAAAATTTGAAGTAAAAATGCAACGGCAACCTATACTTTTGATTGCAAATTTTGTTATCAAAAATATTGATCTTTCATCACAGGGTACTTATTTGACCCAGATATAATAAACATGGGAGTGACAGTGACCTGAAGTTTTGTAAATTAGCATTGAGGCCTATGGGGAAATATTTGGTGGTGTCTGTCCTAGACGTGGTCTTTCAACAAACTGTCGGCATTGTGTGGAAACCAATTATGTTCCTTTATTGGCCGACATGTTCCTTTATTCATACGAAGCAGACTTCATTCAGAAACTGCTGAATCAAAAGAAGAAAAAGTTAGCAGTGTCCTTTAATTTGACATTTAGATATATCGACGACGTTTTGTCAATTAATAATGACAATTTTCATACATACGTAAATGCGATATATCCCAGCGAACTAGAGATTAAAGATACAACAGAATCAAGCACACACGCTTCATACTTAGACATTTTACTCAATATAAACACAGACGGAAATTTAGCAACTAAGCTATACGACAAACGCGACGGTTTCGGCTTTCCCATCGTAAATTTTCCACATTTAAGTAGTAATATCCCTCAGTCACCCGCATATGGAGTTTATATTTCACAAATGATCCGATATGCCAGGGCGTGTACAACATATGGAGATTTCATATACAGAGGTAAACTACTCACAGACAAATTATTGACAGAGGGATATCGAAAACCGCGTTTAATGTCAACGTCCCGCAAATTTTACGGTCGGTATAATAGTCTTGTTTGCGACTACTCTGTTTCACTAAGTGACTTGTTGACGGTTGTTGAGACGTCTGTACCAATTGTGACGAGGATACACTCCTCACGTGTTTCATTGGACTTGACTGTGGACTCACGGCGGGGGATGCTTACTCCTCCTGACCCCACCTCTTGGTTTACACAGGTCCGTGTTTCTCCATTTTTACCGGATTTGTATCTATGTCCTGGACATTCTATTGATTTATACTTTGGTATCTGAAATTTTTATATTGCTCATTGTGACTTTTGCGCAGTTAAACCTAGTGTTTCTCCTGTAAATGTGGGTTGCTGAGTAATACTAACTTTAACTAGAAAAAAAAAAATAGGTTTAACTTTGAAAATCAAGTTTTAAACATAAAATTCACTGATACAAAAGTATTAATTCTCAAGTTGTAAGTATCCCCTGTTGACCAGAAAACTCAACATTTCACTAAGTGGAACACAGTAACCAAAAGAAGTATATAAATATGCGGAACATTACGTTGACATCAAGTGTGATTTATGATATCTGTGACATCAACGTATTAGTAAGTAGTTTCCCTCTGATTTAGTATACCTGTTATTGTAGCCCAGATATCGACATATACTATCTGCCATCTCTCGTGTAAACCCATCATCGCAAACATATTCTATCACATTGCCTTGTTTGATCTGGAGAAGGCCTTGCCAAGGATGTGTTGAAAGCACCATCTGCATCGCTGTAAAATACTGATCGTTTAGACTTATAATTATGTCGAAAGAAATGTGCGAATTTACTATAAAAGGTATATTCGTGCCTAACCCTAACCTTGGAATGGAAATGATTATCAAATCAAGTAGATCTCCGCTTTCGAAATGCGTAATGTTTGATTCAAAACTACTTAACGATAAAAATAAATAATTAACCACAATTGTTCTTCGATCAATATTCATGCGTTAAGATACATTCATATCAAATTAACATATACCTGTAACTTTGGGTAGAGTCACGTGATTGTGTTATACGCTATTCTAGTGGATGTAGATGTATATATGTTGTATTAAATGTTCATGACCTATATACCTGCGAATATTTTGGATATATTTATTTTCTTTTCTATTGATATTATCAATAATTTTGTGTAAACATTGTACATTGTACTTTTGTCTACATAAAAACAGTAAGCGATCGTCAGTCCGTTAGAATGGGAAGATTACCGTTCACGTGACGGACAATGATTTATTGATGGATAACAATAAGCAAATCAGTTGTTACACAGTTTAGCGTGTGCAGTACGTAAAACTTTTCCTGATATAAGGTGTGTACAAAGAAATAGACAATAATGGGGAACGTGAAATCAAAGGAAAGCAGGGAAACTTTGACAGTAAATGGTTTAGATATGGAAAATCGACATATCGATGTATTCGACTCTAACCCGTTCTCTGTAGATATAGCTAAAGCCGACGATTTTTCAAGAGTGACAATTAAAGGAATTCCTCTATCTGTAGATGACCAGTGTATTTTGGATATGTTGAGAAAGTACAGATTTGGAACACACCAAAATAAAGTATAAAAACATCATATATCCCATAATCCGTACAATGACGGATATTCTAAATGGAAACAGGTAGCGTATATACATTAAAGTCCTCGAGGAGGGAACATTTCTACCTCGCACTGCCTTTTGTGCTGGTCTACCATACAGGACAACCTAACAATAAAAGGGACCAATTATGTACTAACTTCTGGTTTACAGAACATTTTCGCAACAACCGCAGAAGTAAGTCGCTCTGTACACAGCCAAACATCTCCTTTTTGTAAATATTTTGCGAAATATTCGGAGTGCACCACTGGAACTGGAAATGTCAAATTTATATAAGCGATATCTAAGTATATGGAGCCACATCTAAAATTTCCGAACATGCATTTCATCATGCGAAATCACTGAGATGCGGGGACTTCCTGGCAGTGTTGATAAAGGATTGGTGATCAATTTTCTTTGGCCAGAGCAATGGTGCAAAACAAAGCACGATGTTATTTTCGAGATCCTTGAGTTAACGCGTGACCAAGTAAAATAATTCCGCATAACATTGGAGAAAACAACAGATAAATCTAAATTCATATTGGCATCTAGAGATTACGTATGGGGTTCTGGCCTCGACAAGGAAACAACGTAATACACCAAATGTGAAAAGTGGCCTGAAAAATAAATCTTAATCTATAATGGTCTTGCTGCAAAATGGAAGAAACGTACAGAGCAGTCGCCTGACTCCAGTCACGGATCGCGCACGACATCAACAGCGTAATATCACAAACATGATTAAAGACTGATGTCAACCTCGCAAAAGGAGTAGAATAGGACAATAAATACCACGCCGGGTCTTCAGAGACTAAGAACCGGGGCGCGGGACACAAAGAACGCGGAGCAATATCAGGCGGTGGAGATAAAAGGTGACTTGTTTTATGCTATCAAACCAACAAATACTAGCTTGCACTTCCTGGATATACGAATATCTTAAAAGTATATTAAATCACGGGCATGTTGACAAATATCACTTTTCAATGCTGTACAGCTAATAAGATTTTTTTCACATTTCCATTGATTACAAACTACTCCGAATAGTTAGACGTCTGCTTACTCGTCATTTTAATTCCCTGATTAACCCCAAAGATCATATGAAATTGGCATTCATGCCAGATTTATAGATTTGTTATAATAACAGTTCTAATATGGTAAGGGGTTCACATTTGGATACAAAAAGCCACGGACTAATTTCTTGTTTAACACATAAAACGCGGAGGAAGGACACACGGAACAAAATATATGACTAAATGACTGGTGCTGTCCATTTGTTGTTTCAGGCTAAACCTTGTGGAATTTCGTTTGGTCGGCATTAATTTATTGTCAGACACATTGTTGGATAAATATTAGGGGACAGTTTCACTAAAAATATAGACCATTGTAAACCAACAACGTTTAAAATCAGAAAACTTTATAATCATGGGTGAATTTAATTGTAACTTTGAAAACAAAAACGATATAAAAGTATATCAAATCTAAATTCTATTATAAAAGAGATTAAAATTATTTGAATTATGGACAGATAAACAACCAAGTATAGATGGTTATACCCGATTTGATACACACAATACACCTGGAATAGATTTTTGTCCAAATCATTATTTTTTTCCTGGTAAAAATAGAATTATCGAAGAATTCCCAAAACTTTAAATTATACTAGATTTACAGACCAATTTTCCTTATCGGTATGTGATTTCAAAAGAGAAGGTGGATATTGGAAATAAGAGACTACACTATTAAACGATATAGATTACAAATAGAATATATGAAATTATGGAAAACTTAGACATTGTAGACAAATATATCATATATTTCTTGAAAAGATTTTAAACATAGGGTTAAGGTATACTCATTGAATTATAAATCACAGAAATTTCAATGAAGAAATAAGATTTATTGAAAATGAATTAACACATGTAGAACATAAGAGAACTAGAAACAAAACTTGATGGAATATTTGATAAAAAAATCAAAAGGTGCACAAATAAGGTCAAAGGCCAAATGGATTTGTCAAGGTGAGAAAAATACAAAATATTTCCTCGCATCAATCTCTTAATGTTATAAAAACATGAAATAAAAAAATAATGAAATCATCTCAAATCAAAACAGAAATGTTTGAGTTTTATGAAAATGTATAAGCCTCGAAAAAACTAGAAAATAATGATATTCGTATATTAAGGAAACAAATCCATCCAAGCTCACATAACATGATATGTCAATGTATTATTATTTTTTTACTATCGAATAATGCGGAGAACCTGCAAGTTATATGGAATTTAATAAATATCCTTGATTAGATTTACTTCCTGGGGAATTTTATAAATGTTTTTGGGATAAAAAAATCCATTATCATTATGCTTTAATTTTTTTATCAAGGAGAAATCAGATTGTAACAGGGACTTGCAATTATCACATTAATACACAAAATAAGGGGACCGACTTTGAACTATAAACAACTGTGTTTGAAATATACAGATTATACAATATTAGCTTTTGTTTTTGCAAGAGGTCTCCAACAGATTATAGGTCAATATATAGGGGAAGAGCAATCCGCAAACATTAAGGGGCGTTTCATTGAATATAATGAAAGAATATTTGACTATTCTGATACAGGGAGTACAGATGGAATTCTTTTGTTTTTGGATTTTGAGAAAGTATTCGAATAGGTTGATTGGGGATCTTTATTTAAAACTTTGGAAAATTTTAATTTTGGTTCAAAGTTTATAAAATGGATGAAAATATTGAACACTAAACCAATATTTAGACTTAAGAATAATGGATGTCTTAGGCTTGCAAATGGGGAGGGGAATTAGACAGGGCTGCCCGATGTCAGTGATTTTGTATTTTTTCATTGCAGAAATTTAAAGAATAAAAAAAAACAGCAAAGATATTTCAGGAGTTAGACCTAATAATGGTAATTTTGAAATATGAAATATACATGATGCAGATGATTGAACAGTAGCTTTAAAAGATGAGATTCCTTGTGCGAAAGCAATTGTAGCTGTAAATTATTTTTGTAAGTATGTAGGTTTTGAAATTAATATTAACAAAACTGAAATATTCTTATGGGCTATCGCAAAGGACTTAAAGAGAGTATTTCTGGAAACAAGGTGAATACGGATTGTGTTAGATGTCTAGGAATATTTATAGGCCATAGCAAAGAACGACGTTTTATTAAGATTTGGATGGATATGTACAATAAAATACAAACAATATTTGAATCATGAAAAAAAAACTGACTCTCATTGGTAAGTGCTGTGTAGTAAATACATTAGCAGTATCTAAACTGGTATATGTAGCTTATATAGTACCTATACCTGAAGATACTTTTATCAAAATGACAAATAAATCAATTTTTAGATTTTTATGGAAAAATAAAGGCATAATAAAAAGAAATACTTTATTTGGATCTGTATTAGATGAAGGCATAGGAATAGTAAATATTGAGACAAAGTTAAAGTCATTAAAAATAACAACATGGATACCAAGATTAAACATTTACATACCGTCTGTAATTTCCTTCATTACAGTTATACATAATGACTGTATTGTTATATCAATAAAATCAGTGATCTAAGTGTTAACCGCTAGCTGGCGTTGAAATGTTGAATAGTTTTGTTTGTTTTGTGGCTTTGTAAGCTCAAAATATTTGTCGAACTAAAAATGTAGAGGGAAATCAATATAACATAAACAACTATCTGAAAAAACATTAAAGTATCATAACATTTCAGCAACTTTTCAATATGTTATAAAAATAAATTAAAATGATACACTATAAATGTATTGACTTCTGTGCTATGAACTATGCATAATGTTGTTGTATTACTTGAATAAACCAACCCGGTAAGACATAAAAAGCAAGTTATAATCTTCAATAGCGCTGTTTTTGTTATTGATTCTTTTTATCAGTTTTATTTGTTTATTAGAAGAAAATTTGTATGTGTATATGTATATGTGGATGCCGGTATGTACATGTAAAAGTGTAAATGTGTTTATGTAAGTGTATATGTTTATGCAGCTATTGTATAAGAAACATATACAAATTAAAGTTCTAATGAAATGTACACATACTTCAAAATTTAGATGGAGAACTTAAAATCATAGAATATATGTTTTGTATATTTACAGCAGTGTTTGTCTTTTTTCTTTGTGTTTTACACGGCCCCTTTGGAAGCCTGCAACACTGAGAGTATATGTAACAGGCAAGTGAAATAAATATTTGATAAGAACATATACCTGTATCACATTTTACGGATACATCCCTTGCATGAGTGCAACTCCCGACGTTTCCATCACTGAAACCACATTTCGACAAATCATCTTCATTACCAACACAGTTTACGTTCGACATTAATATAGTTCCATTGCCTTGTCCAAAATGTGCTGCATTATATACTACAGGTACTCTGAAATGATATTTATTTGCTTCGCCTCTACAGTCAACAGTTGTCGTTTGAATATCATAAACATGATACAAAAGTTGTAGACAGTTATTGAACACATATATTGATATATAATTGGACTTCAATAACGATCTCAATAGCAGACCTATATTTCAATCTGTAATTTGAACCTAATAAGCGGGGAGATTCCTTATCACATGTAGATATTCTGAAACAAGTCCAATATAATCCTTTGTTATAAACTCGTGTGGGACAGAAAAAAAATCACAAATAGCAAGATAATTTCGACCTACGGTGTAATTTGGATCACAAAAATGCTACCTGAGTAGACAAAGAACAAATACGGAAATAGCAAGACACCTATAAACTTTTCGTGTCCCGGCTGCGGTTCGAACTGTCAACCTACGGCACCAACCACCTGTCTCCCATACTCGATGCCTAAACACACTATGTAACCACAATGAATGAATGTTTCGATAGCGGTGTTTAGGGTTCCGAAACAAATAATCTCGGTCGTAGAGATAGATTTGAAAGGTTCAAATAATTCAAGTTCAAGAAAAAATCAAGTCTTCGCACTCTGATTATGATTCTAATCTTAAAAAACCTAATCCACCATCGGAAAGATTTATTGAAAATGGTTTACATTAACGTGTAAAGCCAGGAAATTATAATTTTCATAGACTGCAAACATCTCAAATCATGTCACCGCGAATAGTAAAAAATATTGATTTAAATGTTTGATTTTTTTGCGGGTTATTTTTTCTGCAACTCGCACATAGTGCTAGTCAAGAACAATAACAATATGTTCGGTATTGTTTTGTTGTTGTTTATCGTCCCGTTATCGTTTCACTCATATGGAGACGTCACCAAATGCCGGTGCGGTGAATGGCTCCAAATTTTGGCCTATGCCCGGCATTTAGGCCATTGAGCAATGGGTTTTTTTAACCAGCCGACACCTACTGTGACACAGATCCTCGGTTTTTACTGTCTCATATAAAACCCTCAGATACCAAAGTATAAATCAATAGAATGTCAAGAACACAGATACAAATCCGGTTAAAAATGGACAAACACGGACCTCTGGAAACCAAGAGGTGGATCAGGTGCCATGGAGGAGTAAGCATCCCCTGTCGACCGGTCACACCCGCCATGAGTCCACAGTGAAGTCCAATGAAACACGTGAGGAGTGTATCCTCGTCACAATCTGAAGGACAGAAAACCGATCAGCCACCGGCTGTGCTCGAACTCACGACTTCCCATTCAAGAGTAGAGCGCGATACCAACTGAGCCAGGCATGCTTAACAACGTGTTCGCTGAACATTTCTTGAAATTTAATCAGTTATGCAGTATTTCCTGAAAACCACGGTCCAAAATTGCTATGCTCTTTCCTACCCGTGGTCTTATGTGTCCGAAATCACTCGACGTGCACTATTTATTCTCTATACTCTCCTATAATGAAGAAAATCCAAAATTCCAGATGTTTGCCTCACAAAAATGTTGACCAGTCAACATCGAAATATTGATTGGCTTTACGTGAAATGTTGCCTGCGTACGTCACAGCTCATTACTATGCGGTATTCGCCGGACATTACTCGGCGATTTCCGCCATTAAGCAATTGTGATATCTCTATGAATGATTCGTTTCATAAATATCAATGATAGAAGAGTACAAAAAAATAAAGGTATAACAAAACATTTGTAGATAGAAGCCAACATTTTGGTACTCTGGTTCGACATACACATGTTGACCTTACACTCAGTCAACAAATGGATAATGCTTCACTTACATGTGATCAAATCCCAAAGTTCTACAAACAACCTTTGCGTCATAAATGTCAAATCTTTCATCACAGACAGTGCCCCATTGACCATTGTACTTAACCTCTACTCTGCCCTCGAATGGAGTATTGCCTCCAGAAAGTCTAATGTTTGTTGCTGACACACCTGGAAATATGTTCACAGTTAGTGAAGTAATCATATTTTTGGAAATAGGTAATCTTTTCTTGTCACTGATATAGAAGACACTATTATTCTATTCTACATTATTATGAAATCGAAACCCCTGGGTACCTGCAGATTCAAACTTTAAAATAATGTTACCATTTGGATCAATCAGAGGCCTCACATACAGATGTCATTTTTATGAGTTCACATACATAGTGCATATATGAACACCCAAACCTATAATCATTTGAAGTTTCAGTAGAATCCGTTCCGTAATTTCAAAGAAATCATGAGGATAAAGATAGACCAATCAGAAGCCTCAGTTTGTCATAGACGTCATTTTTATGATGTCACATAGACAGTGTCCATATGCACATTCAAACCTACGAAGTTTCATTAGAATTCGTCAAGTGGTTTCAGAGAACAGGTGCGGACAAGTTCATCACAACCTTTTTATTTATGCATTTATTTCATTATCTGTATATAAAACTGAATTTTGTGAAAACTTTTAATGATTTATCTGTGGTACATTACATAATCACATATAAAACTATACTTTCATACCATTGCTACAAACAAGTAATCTTGATTTCGAAACCTGAAAATTGTCAAAATGTGTGCATGGCGTAGACAACAGGCATGTAAGACAAATTTTGAAATATTAATAGGTAAAGATAATATGCGTTGCGTGTCACATTGAAAGTGATTAAAACTGAAAATTATGGGTTATAGGTATTTCAATTTAGCTAAAATGGAGATTTATGATACGAAAGCAGCAATACAATCTGTATAGCAAAACCATGGCCCAAACAAATGGTTTCCATTGCAACGAGCCAACTTCATTTTGTATTCAGCAGCAAAATTACAATATTTTGAAAATGCATACAAGTATAAAACATGAAAGTTTATAAACTTTGTAAAGGGTATTAATATCTAATATATATAAGACAAATTAAGTAGAGGCTCAAAATGAAAATTTTAAGTATTTGAAAATAAACACGTGTAAGTTAGTTCGTGAAAAAAATATTTCATTCCAAAATATCGCAGTCTAACAGAAATATGAGATGTGGCAAAGGCTTAACAAAAAGTAATAATTCATAAAAACGATAGCTATGGATTGATTCGTCTGCATTGTATTTTATCTACATTTTATGAATCTTTTTGTGACATAGCAGTAATGACCCATTTCGTATACCGAATTTTTGATAGTCAATATCTGTTCAATATACACAAACTAATAAGTAAACCTGGAAACCTTATTATGCGAAGGGAACATTCTTTTCACAAAGCGAATGTTATTGATTAATGTATATTTCGTTATGTTTTTCAAGATTTGATATTAGATGTGGGACTTTGAATATATTTTCAGACAATTTCATTGCTTACTGGGGTATAAGCGTGGATCAATTTGTAGTTAAGTTCTTACCACAACTGACTCCAACATCGTTTGAATGTTGACAGCCATTCGAACTGAATGAGAAAGGAGAACAAGCAGACACATCCGACTCGTAACCAGTGCAGTGTAGAGAACTTAGGACCATTGATTCATTGCCACGTCCATAGCATGCATCACTGCAAAATGTTGGCAAACTTGCCCTGTTGAAAAATTATTGTAAAAATCAGCACTTGGTTTCCTTGCAAAATATCAATCATAAAACATTGTAGGAATTTACTAAATCAGATAGAAGAATCAAAGTACAGTCAAACTTGTATATAAAGACCGCTCAGGGGAAATTACAAAAACGGTCTTTATAGACAGGTGGTCTTTATATACAGGGTCACATGAGATATGAAATCCAAGGCATCGGAGATGGCTTATTATTATTTCCAACTACATATTTCTTCCCATGGTTAGATATTTCATTTAGTGATTAAATAGATATTGTATTTAAATACTAAAGGGATTTTCTTAACTCCAGGGTCTGGAAAAAATTCATTTTTTCTAAAAAAAAATCCAAATTTGGAATATTTGCATTTGTTTGGGAAAATACAAACCATTTTTGCATTGGCAAGGGTCCTGTAACCATCCAAAAAATAGTCATAAAAAATCCCTGTAGCTAATACATGCATAACATGTAAATAATAAAAAAAATATATAACAATGAAATAATTCAATGTTTTAAGAATTTAAATTAATTTATGATGTAATTGAATTATACATGTAAATCGAGGATACGGCACATTATTAAAACTGAAACAAATATCTTAAATGTGGTCAAAGTCGGTGGTCTGTGTTGTTAATTCACACGAGTCAGAAGTGTGTATACAAAAAGATGTAGGTAGTTGAATTTTATTTAATTATCATTTTATTAGACGTAATCCAATGCTACGAGCGCCGGCAATTTTACTCTTTGGATTGAGATGTTGACTTGCTAATCAAAATGTTCGATTAGTTACAGCATTCCAGAATACGAGAAAACAAATAATCATTCAGCGATGATATTTAAATTCTCCTGTTCGTAAAAATACCTTGTCACAAGCGTGTCCTTTCTGAATTTTTTTCCTTTTAAGTCTTAGTCTTTCGCCGATTAAGTAATCATCACACGGCAATTTTTGTCATAAATTGATGATCGAAAACAAAAGATCAATCAGTCAGCGATGATTGATAGTTCCTGGTTGTAAAAACACCCTGTCATAGAGCAAACGAGTGCTTAATTACTACCCGGGTCGTTAATTGACACCTCCAGGTGTGTTGTGACTGCCGAAGCCTCGTGTATCTCGCCATGTTGTTGATTAAGTCTCGAATTATCCCGCGAGAATTATGTACGAGTTTAAAGAGTAGTAAGTGTATAAGCAGTCGCTATACGCAAGTAGGACAACTACCGGCGGACAAAATACAGCGGTCGCCGGTCGCGTAAGGCAGGTGGTCGCTATATAGAGGGCAAATTTATAGTAATTCTCAAGGGGCAGTCAAAATACGGTCGTTATGGACAGGAAGTCGTTATATGAGGGGGGTCGCTAAGGCAAGTTTGACTGTATTGAACATTCATTCTGATTTTATTATTCGTACATATTTATAAATCGTAATATTGAAGAACGAATAAACAGGTATTCGCTATGGCAATCTATTCAAAAATGTGTGTTCTCAACGTGGTTGATAGATCCATTTTTCATGTTTTCTTTCTTTTTTTTGTTAGTTTGATATATTTGTTTGTACTTATTTTTTGTTTTTTCTTTGTTTTATATCATGGATAACCAAAACCTGAGGGTGATAGAAAGCAAATAATTAGTTTCAAAACATTTAAATACTACTACATTAATTACTTTTATTAATCAAAGGTCTGAATTGCCACGATGACAAAACCACAATAATTTGATAAGTCGGAAAACTTCACCATGTGCTGATGTTAGAATATTAGATTTATATAAACAATCTCGAGTCGCTTTAATCGTTATCAATTGCATTTCAAATTATCATAAAAACGTTTCAGATTTAATATCCCAATTGCAATTCCAAAACACGTATATAACAACAAAAGTTGTTAAACCCATGAATCATGAATGAGATATTAATTTGACATGAACATGGAAACGAAACTCACGACGATTACTTTGCAAATGACGACGCCGTCTATGCTAGCTATTCGTCTCTCTTCGAATCTCTGTATCCTAATATATCGATTATCTATCAAAGAACTGCTCAACGCCATAACAATATGTCTTGTAGGAATCAATTCGGTTTATGTTTTTTTCAATAATAATCTGTCCTCGTTTCATGTTGTCATATTCATTAAAACTTTGATATGAAATTAAAACAACAAATGTGAGGGGAAATACGATGCAATTTATAATATTAAGACATGTTGCTATCGTTGTTACGAAATCCCAGCTATTGAAATATTAATTCTCAGGTTGACCACGAAACAATAAACGGACCTCTAGAACTCCAATCGGTGACAATATGTGTGATATCATATTGCAGCACATATTGTCGTCTAGCTGTTTGTTTTGGTTGCACATATTGTTACCGGCGACAATATGCGTCCTGCTTCATGATACCTATTGTTGTCCCTCTTTTTCAAGCCTTCGTGAAACTGAATGGATATGCAGTTATCATAGTTTTTATATAGGTTTTTATACAAACATTGTACGGTGTCGGGTCCCCGATGAAGGGACAGGTCATCCCTAAAATTTGACATTCATTTTGTCCATGTCGTTAGTTATTCTAGTAATATATATATATATATATATATATATATATATATATATATATATATATATATATATATATATATATATATATATATATATATATATATTAAAATTGAAAGAGATACTTTTTGACATCATCGACAACTGTTTATTTCTCTATATTTCATTGTTTAATTATTGGTTTCCATGATACTTACTTCGTCCAACACCACTTTGCACATAAATAGACGGAAGTCTCTACAAAAAGATGGTTGCATTTCTGATTGACAATATATTTGTAATATTTTGAGATCAGTTGTTTCTGCAAACTGTAGGCATTCTCATGGAAACTAATTGTGCCCCTTGGTTCATTGGCTGACCTGTTGCATTGTGCAGACTTTATTCAGAAACTTTTGAATCAAAAGAAAAGCTAGCAGTGGCCTTTAATTGGACCTTTAGATATACTGACGACGTTTTGTGAACTGATAATGACAATTTTCATAAATATGTCAATGCGATGTATCCCAACGAACTAGAAATTAAAGACACAACACAATCCAGCAGACAAGCTTCCTACTTGGAAATGTTACTTACTATAGACGAAGGCAGAAAATTCAACAAAAGGCAGGCTATACGACAAACGCGACGACGTCGGATTTCCATCGTAAATTTTCCACATTTGAGTAGTAATATCCCGCAATCACCTGAATATGGTGTTTATATCTAATAATGATCTGATATGCCAGAGAGTATTCAACATATTATTGAATATTTCGTATACAGAGGTAAACTATTTACTGATAAGTTGTATTCAAATGAGAGTTTTTCGGTAATGACTTTAAAACTATGGATTTGTATATTTCAAATGATGTGCTTTTAGAAAATGTAAAAACCTCAACTTCTCATTTTACCTCCTCTGTCAATAATGTTTGCAGTCATGGTCACAAATATGTACCGTCTTTGCTCCTTTCGGGGACCCTTTTGGTTCTAGCTAGTTTACATGCAGATAATTTCAACCAAGTTTGGCTAAAATTAGTACATTTGTTCTTGAGAAGAAATATTTTGTAATTATAAACGCCGGACGGACAACACATGACAGAGGAGTAGTATGCGAAAATTAAATTCGTAGATACATGGTTTTTATTCCTTTTTGAAAAAACATTTAAAATAATCTATTTAAAAAAATAATCTATTAGAGAAAAATTGAAAGGTATGATTTACAACAATTATGTTAGAATACAATGTTTGAATATACTAATATTTGATAGAATATGATTGAATATCATAACACAATAAAAATTGATCCTATTTCATAGCTTTAGTCTGAATGTTAAAGCTGTCATTTCAACTTTTAAACCAATTCAAGCAAATAAAAAATAATAATATCGTTTTTGAAGCATCCCCAGTATTTTACTTCCATTGGTCGCCATATTTGTTCAGCCCCCACAACAGATATAAAAGGCGAGTTTGCAAAATCAGTCGTCATTGTCTAACTACGGTCACATAGAACAAACGTGTGAAGTAATGAATTTTGAATATAAATCACCTATATTTCCAAAATATTATTGATATCAACAAAGTTCATTTTCTCTATCTGGACATTTTAATATAATATATAGTTCACAAGCATGTAATCAATAAGTTTAAACATGAGAATATCAAACATGATTCCAAATTTCCCATGAGAAAATCGTAAAATTATAATCAAACAGGAGCTCAGACCACCTGTTAAGATATGAATATCCTCACTGCCAAAATAACGAAACAAAGACAAGTCATACCAAAGGTCAACTCGGAAATATATATTCGAACACTCGGCTCGTTTTACAGGACTACTTGCACCCATTTCGAAGAATTTGATAGCAATGTTTCACAGCTATGTCTCTTATAACGTTTATTTGTTATCATTTTTGAAAAAAATATGAGAAGGGGTACCTTGTAATTGATCAAGTGCGCACTACCCGACTGCTCACTTTACCGAGTTTACCAGAATGTTTGACGCTAAGTAAACAGCATAACGAAATCGTGCAGATTACTGGTAGGATTTTATTTAGTTTTATGTTGAAAATGCATAGTATATTAAGGATAGTAAAATAATGAATTTAAAACTTATTATAAAATCTATTTATTACGTATCATTATTGAAGTCATTGATGTAAAAATTAATGCGGTATGTTTATGATTTGAGTAAAGTGTATGGTTTGATTACATTCCATCTGACCATTGTTTCATTGTGAAATAACGGTCGTTCTGCGACCTCGCTTTCTATAGCGGAATTACGAGCCAATTTCTATCAAAAATATTCAACAAAAATGTCTGCCTGTGGAATAATAAATCGGAGGTGTTTCAAAAGCATTATAATTGTTTTTTGCGAATTCAAAACTTGTTTGAAAGTTACTATGACAGCTTTAAGTATGCAGGCATCTAGAACAAGAAACCGCTGACGGAGATATGGCCGAATTGTATTGACAGAAATCGAAAATAAGATTTGCTCCTTTATTGGTTGATCTGTTCCTGTATTCATACGAAAAATACTTAATTCAGGAATGCTGAATCAAAAGAAAAAATCCAATGGTGTCCTTTAATTTGACTTTTAAATATATCGACGACATTTTGTCAATTATTAATTAATAAATGTAATAATAATTTTTATACATATATCAATGCGATATATCCCAATGAACTAGAAATAAACGAAACAACAATTTTACTTACTTTAGCCACAGACGGGACATGTACAACTAAGTTATACGACAAACGTGACGATTTTGGGCTTTTCCATCGTACATTTTCCACATTTAAGAGCAGTAATATACCACAATCACCTGCATATTGCGTTTATATTTCACAAATGATCCGATATGCCAGGGCATGTTAACATATAAACATTTCATATACAGATGTAAACAACTCATTGACAAATTATTGTCCCATGGATATCGAAACCCGAATATGATGTCAATGTTCCGCAAATTTTACGGTCGGTACTTTGGGTATGACCGGTCAACAAGGAATGCTTACTCTTCCATGGCACCTAATCCCACCACTTGATTTCCAGAGGTCCGTGTTTGTCCATTTTTACCGGATTTGTATCTATGTCCTGGACATTCTATTGATTTATACTTTGGTATATGAGATGAGGAGTGTATCCTCGTCACTATTGGTACAGACGTCTCAACAACCGCCAACGAAAAGGCATCTCAACATTTTACCTAGTGAAACAGAGTAATCGCAAACAAGACTATTATACCGACCGTAAAATTATCGGAATGTTGACATTAAACGCGGATTTCGATATTCCTGTGTCAATAATTTGTCAGTATGTAGTTTACCTCTGTATATGAAATCTTCATATGTTGTACACGCCCCGGCATATCGGGTCATTTGTGAAACTTAACCTCCATATACGGGTGATAAGGTGCTGTGCAAAATGCTTATATCGAGTTATTTTCTTCCCTTAAATTACGCTTCTAAGTGATTCACTGTTTTCTATCATTTTGAGCAGTAGACCGTCTAGAAAGTAACGATAACTCACTACTGTCTATCATTGCAGTGTATGTGTGCAATAGATTTTATGATTTTTTCTTGAAATTGTATAGTGTGTGAAATAGATAACTTTTTACGATATTTCATGTACATGTAGTTCAATTTCAGCGATAATGGGCCTTTAACTAAAATATATTACTAGTATCATTTCGTGATGGTGGACAAAACGTGACGCAACTATCAGGTTTGAACATATTTATAAGCAAAATATCTGTTCCTAGTGTCATCTTTTAATTTTTGCATTTGTTGTGTTTTCATTTGTGTAAATGAAAAGATAAAATTTTAAAAGAAAGTGTTGCCACTAATGAGTGTATTTCTCAAATATCGATGTCATGTTTTCCAGTAGTTTCCAGTCGTGCATTTATCCGTGGGAAATGCAAATAGATGTGAAATGGAAAATAGTATAAAAAAGGGGACAGGACGAATCTATTGAAAATTGTAATGCATATGGAACACAATCTACATAATAGCGATGAAATCGCTTTGAAAGAAACAATTGTAAATCTTTAAAAGTATATTATTTAGTATTTTACGATGTTTTGGTGCCATCTAGAACTTTAAAATTTCAACCATCTTTTCAACCATCATAATGATCCCTTTCATTCAGCTAAATCGTCATAGATCAGATACAGTAAAAATAAACACCATGACTTCGTTAAAAGCGAAGAGGAATTTCAGACGTGATTGGCGAGAAGAAGCACGGATTTGTAGTGGAAAATACACTGGGTTTGAAACATTCTTGATGAAAATCTCAGATACCAAAGTATAAATCAATAGAATGTTCAGAACATAGATAAAAATCCGGTAAAAATGGACAAACACGGACCTCTGGCAACCAAGTGGTGGGATCAGATGTCATGGAGGAGTAAGCATCCCCTGTCGACCGATCACACCCACCGTGAGTCCACAGTCAAGTCCAATGAAATAGGTGAGGAGTGAATTCTCGTCACAATTGGTACAGACGCCTCAACAACCGCCAACGAAAAGGCAACTCTACACCTCACCTAGTGAAACAGAGCAATCGCAAATAAGACTACCGTACCGACCGTAAAACCTGCGGAACGTTGACATTAAACACGGTTTTCGATATCCCTGCGTCAACAATCCGTCATTGAGTAGTTTACCTCTGTGTATGAAATCTTCATATGTTGTACACGCCCTGGCATATCGGATCATTTGTGAAATATAAACTCCATATGCGGGTGACTGAGGGACATTACTACTTAAATGTGGAAAATTTACAATGGGAAAGCCGAAATCGTCGCACTTGTCGTAAAGCTTAGTTGCTAATTTCCCGTCTGTGTCTATATTAAGTAAAATATCTAAGTATGAAGCGTCTGTGCTTGATTCTGTTGTATCTTTAATTTCTAGTTCGCTGGGATATATCGCATTGACATATGTATGAAAATTGTCATTATTAATTGACAACACGTCGTCGATATATCTAAATGTCAAATTAAAGGACACCGCTAATTTTTTCTTCTCTTGATTTAGCAGTTTCTGAATGAAGTCTGCTTCGTATGAATAAAGGAACAGATTGGCCAGTAAAGAGGCACAATTGGTTCACATAGGTATGCCGACAGTTTGTTGAAAGATCATGTCTCTGAACATTACAAATATATAAATTCCAGCATGATTTTTATATCAACTTCAGTGTATTTATGTGTAGAATCAGAGTGGTGTTGGACAAAATAAGTATCCTGATAGCCAATCACTAGATATTAAATTTTCGGGTACTAGCTTTAGTTTAGTGGAAAAAACAGTTGTCTATGATGCTTAAAAGTCGTTCTTTTAATTTTTTATGTGGAATAGTTGTGCAAAGAGTAGATAAGTCATATGTTTTGATACTGTGAATTCGAGAAAAATTGTGTGCCTTCAAATTTTCGAAAAGCTGTTTAGAATTTTTAAGTATCCACATCTGATTTACACCGCTTCTGGTTTAAGCAACTGTACAGTATTGTTGAAGTTTCTCCTTAACGGCTGTCAATATTGGTAAGGAGTAAAGATAAAGGTATGGTAGAACATTTGCTGGATCCTGCTATGTATCTTTGCTTATATGAGGTTTTATGAAGTTTAGGTATCCAATATACATATGGTAGCTCAAAATTGGTCTCCGTTGTAGCTTTATCAAATACGGACACGTGATTTTGAAGAATCTCGTCCTTTGAAAGTGGGCTATGTGTGTATGTAGGATTTCTAGAATTCGTATTAAACCCAAGTTCTTCTTATAAATAATTATAGTAATGTGACTTACACATTAAAACTATATTCTGTGAGGCGTTGTCTGATGGTACAGTACATATTGGTCTTGCATAGTCCCTTTAAGTTTTCGAATATGAGATTTTATCAACCTTCGTATGGCTTTTAGCCATTCAGACAAACTTTCTCGTTCTACGTCGTCATGTTTGGCCCATCGTCTGACATAATCTTCGACAGAATTCATAACTAAACTGAAATTCTGACGCCAATTAAAGGAACGGGCTTCCCTTTATTTAGGGCCCCTTAAAATAAGATTTTTGAGGCATTCATTTTCAACAATAGAAACGTCCCCGTTGATGACATGCCCGATAGGATTGTTTTTGAAATGAGACGAAGCACATGAGCATGTGACAGTGTTGTGTAGAAGATGGTTGATTTCCAGGCACTGCAAAACCTGTTTGTAATTGAATAGCTTGGATGCGATGCTAGGTGTATAGCTATATGAAATGCAAGGCGTGGTCTTCAATTTACAATATGGTGGAACACAGGACTGAACTGTTTTGTGATTTAGAACATTGCCAATGTTTAAAGCGTCTATGCCTTTAGTTGTAAATTTAATTTTACGGAAAAGACATTTCTGTTCAGAACAGTCATCGTTTGTAACGCGTGCAGGCTTACACAGTCTATGATAAGCGATGTCCATTATAACGGAGTTCAGTATGTATTCTGAGGTTGAAGAATCCGTGTAGGGGTTCATTCTTGCTTTAGATTTCTCTTTGAATCCCAACGTCTCAAAACCCTTGGGAAATAAAATACACACTGAACTTTCACAAAACATGAAATTCTTTAAATATGAAGCTGTTGAAAAAGACGTCAGTTTGCAGTTGCCACTATTTATAAATGTTTGATCTGATGTTCTGTCTAACGGCGCTCATGCAAAATATCTGTGACCAGCTACATCTGATACACCCGAGATTTAATTCTTTCAATAAATAACCCAAATCTGATAAGTGTACTGTCAACTTATCCTTTTAATGGCTGTGGCACGTACAGAATTAAAGCTTAAGTTTTAACATGGATTTTTAGGTAGGAGACAGATGTCTGCCATTTTCACTGAACATTTATTTAACCTCTGGTACCAAAGAGTGCTTAATTTATAAAAGGGAGGTAATTTATGTTGTAAAATGCAGAGGAATACATTTTGATAAATTAATTTCACCAATTTGTAGGTTGATTCCCCATAGCTTTGTTTTTTTTTTATCAAAACAAGATTGAAATAAATTGTTTATGGATTCATTTTCACCTACCTGATGTAGTCGCAAAACTACTACAGCAAACGTATTTTTCCCCAAACATTTCAAACCTTCACACCCGTGTTCATGACAGCAAAACAAACGATGCATACTTTGACATTAGTTTTCTAACAAGTCTATTATGTTCTACATTTCTTTTTGATTTTAAGCAAAGTAAGTGAATGTGTGTGGTGAGTGGTAAGTGGTTGAGAACCCGAAGTCGCCGCGTTTGTCGTATAGCCTGGTTGATGATTTCCCGTCTGTGTCTATAGTAATTTCCAAAAAGGAAGCATGTTGCTTGATTCTGCAAATTGTTATTTGATTTACCTTTACAAAGGTAAATTGTCACATGTTTACAAACACAACGAGTCTAAATCAAATCATAACAGGGGTGACAAGCTACATGTCGTCACACAATTATTAGAGATTGAGTAATGCATGGAGTCCGTGCATGGCAATAACTTTTATCTGTACAACCTATTTTTGGAAAGTAGACCGCGTTGTCTTGGTTTTTGACTAATCCAGGATGTGCCGCTTTACCTTGGTAGGCCTATAGTTATTTGCTTTTGTAAACTTTTATCTAAACATTTTGTGAGGTTAATGACATAAGGTAACACGTCAGGATGTGATTAGGGCTTTGATTATATTCCACCAAAATTTTGTCAAGCAGTCATTAGATATCACATAGGAACATTTTACTAATACATTATATACAAATCAATATCATTATTTAATACTTACCCATTTGTATTACCTATCGTTCTACATATCACTTTAGCATCGTCTTCACCGAAACGGTTGCTGCAGACCGAACTCCAAATACCATTGTGTTTGATTTCAACTCTACCCTCATATGAATGGGAACCGTTGACTAATCTCACCTCACTGTGCTCTGTAGAGTAAAAAAAAAGACTGTAAAATCATTTAATCAATTTCATTTTCAAACAAGGACTTACTGGCTATACTTTTCTTACATTAGCTAAAAACTCATTGCATTGTCCTTGTCCTTTTCCCCAGTCACCCAGTCTTACTCTGTGTCTGTCTGTCTTTCTCTCTCTGTGTGTGTGTGTCTGTCTGTCTGTTTCTCTCTCTCTCTCTCTCTCTCTCTCTCTCTCTCTCTCTCTCTCTCTCTCTCTCTCTCTCTCTCTCTCTCTCTCGCTCATTCTCTCTTTCTCCCCTACAGTCACAACCAAATTCAATAATGAATTTATTTGTCCTAGCGGCAAGTCTATGAATGCCAACTGAAAGCATTTCAAAGCTCATATTTACTCTGGCAACATGGGATTTCGACGATCCAAGGACCCTTCTGAATGATTCGATATTAAATGAGACGTAATTAAATCGTTGAATTTAACATAATGTCGAAAACATAAGTCGAAGCGATATTTATTTCCTGTGTTATCCAACTTTTTCATTTCTTTTACTGGAATTTCCCGCACACCCGTTCCTGTTCGTACATATCCTGGGACAGCCATGGGCAATTATGGAATGATGATTTTTTTTACAACGGTTATATAGTGTTAGTTCAATTAGATGGTAAAAATATGCAAAACCTCATATATACTAACTCATCTGAACAAATGTAAAGTAATCCCTTATTACTACTGTGTGATTAAGATAATATTCATTCATTCCTCTTTACGAAACTTACCACATCTTATTGCAGCATCATCTCGGTGGAAACAAGAGCTGTTGCCAACCGAAACAGCGCACTTTGACAAGTCTGATTCCGAACCCGAACATCCTAGATCTTTTAACAGAATTGAGCCTTGTTCAAGACCAAAACGCTGACTTTGGATAACTTGTGCATTCCTAGACAATAATAAATATTCCATAAAACAATTTATCCATATATGAATGTTTTAATATCTCTCTCTCCTTAATCCTGCATGGTTTCTTTTATATTTAATTACACGAGTCACAATACAGTGAATCAAGTGTGTTTGAAATATTGTTTTTATAAAACCGTATCACTTATATGCTTATATGCTTAAATGCTGGAGAGAGAGAGAGAGAGAGAGAGAGAGAGAGAGAGAGAGAGAGAGAGAGAGAGAGAGAGAGAGAGAGAGAGAGAGAGAGTATATTTTCTTAATTTTACATGTAACCCTTGAACGAAAAATGAATAGATCATGTCAGTGGTAGTTCCGCTCTCACATCTGTTGATTATAACCTACTACGTGTTTGTTTGGTACACTGACATGTGCTACTTACGTACTACTAAAATTGAGTGTCCTACAAATTACTTTTGCGTCGTTTTGATCAAATCCATGGTTACAGATACTCCCCCATTCTTTAAAAACTTTGATTCGAATGCGACCTTCCCATGGACCACTTCCGCCTACCAAATGAACGGCTGTTTGTTTTTCACCTGAAATATAAAATGCATCAAATAAAGATTAACTTACGGCATAGGTGAGATGATATAAAATATTAATAAAATTACAGTAAAAGCAAACAAAAGAGCTTTCTTTGCAATTATTAACATTCTGTTTTGAACCTATAATTTCTCATTTAAGGAACCCGATAAAATTAAAAGCAGCATATAATATAGAATGATTAGATGATTTACCAAAGCATGATTTCAATAGACTGAAAGCAGAGGCCTTTGCTTGGACAGATAGCAGCGGCAAATACAATTATAAATTCTACTTCAAGTTTCAAGCTTAATTTTTTGTTATATTTGTGTCTTATTACTCTCCCAACTTTAGAATTGTCTAAATTGTTTATCTATTTTTATAAAATTTTGTTTTAAAGTTTTGGTCTTCACATTGTCTCAAATCGCTCCAATTTAGTTTCAGTTTCAGTATAAAACTCTCTCAAATACACATTGATGAGTATGGCGATCCCAATAAAAAAACACACACACACAATCATGTCTTGATATTTCAATATGCCAGGGCGTGTTCAACATATACAGGTAAACTACTCACTGACAAATAATTGACACAGATATATCGAAAACCGCGTTTGATGTCAACGTTCCGCAAATTTTACGGTCAGTACAATAGTCTTGTATGCGATTACTCCGTTTCACTAAGTGAAATGTTGAGTTACCTATTCGATGGCGGTTGTTGAGGCGTCTGTACCAATTATGACGAGGATTCTTTCCTTACGTATTTCATTTTAATTTTACTGGACTAATGGCAAGTGTGACCGGTCGACAGGAGATGCTTACTCCTCCATGGCACCTGAACAAGTTCTGTGTTTGTCCATTTTTACCAGATTTATACCTATATCCTGGACATCCTAATGATTTATACTTTGGTATCTGAATTTCGTTTATATTTTTACCATTTTGTCCCTGAGGATACTTGTCGCTCGGTACATACATTCAATTAATATACAAGTACCAATTTACATATTGGATGACACGGCGCCCAGTATAAAAAGGTGTCCTTCTGTCGAGCCTACCGGGAACAGAAATATGTTTGGTGCTCCTCGGGTTGTCTTAGCGACATAACAAACTTGTCATTTGTAAAGCCTACAGATGACTAATTCTGGTACAGACATGATGATGCCCATAAAAATTCTCAGATTCGACTTGAAAGTTTTGACAGTTCTTTTTCACAGAATATACCATCCATTTCAAATTATTTTGTCAAAAACTGTAAAACATGTAACATACTAATAACTGATCATGGATTCACTATCATTTAAGCATTACAATACCAGAGGTCGGGATCATCTGCATTGTAAATCAACAATGTTTGTTTACGGAATTCAGTGTACCTTGTGTGGATTAATTTATGTTGGCGAGACAAAGGGGTCATTAAATAAAAGAGTATCTGGTAATCGATTTGAGGTTAATAATGGGGTAACTAGATAATCTTTCAGCATTTCATATCCCCTGACCATTGAATTTTGTCTATGAGAGTGCGTATAATATATATATATATATACCACTGGACCAACCATACCACCTTGAGTACCCTCTTCCGTAGACAACGTGAAGGGGGTACTCAAAGTGGGATTGTTGGTCCAGTTTCGACAGCTTGGCACTGCATACCCCTAATGTAATGATAATATCCAAGGTGTGGGAAATTTGTCGAGTCCACAGTGTGGTAATGTCAATGTCAACTTTTTAATTCAAACGTAAGACGTAAATGGAGTCACAGACTTAGTTTATACAACAGACCCAACATACATGATGTCACTTTGTCATCTCTTTTACCTTACGTTAACAAGAAATTGGGTCTTCATCACATTCGCAAACTTTATTCTATTCCTTTTAGACTTCTTAATGAACTTTTTCAGGAAGCAAGAATGAACCCCCAAACGGACTCTTCAACCCCGGAATACAAACTATACTCCGTTATAATACACATTGCTTATCACAGACTGTTCAAGCCTATAATCGTTACTAGCGATAACTGTTCTGAACGGACGCGTAAAGTCCTTAAACTTAAATTTACAAATAAAATTATAGACGCTTTAAACATAAACAATGTTCTAAGTCACAAAAAAAATTCAGTCCTGTGGTCCGCCATATCTTAAATTGAAGACCACGCCTTGCATTTTATATAGCTATACATCCAGCATCGCATCAAGCTATTCAATTACAAACTGGTTTTGCAGTGCCTAGACATCAACCATATTCTACGTGACACCGTCATTTGTTCATGTTTATCATCTCCCTTCAAATATAATTCTATCGAGCATGTCATCAACGTCGACGTTTCTACAGAAAATGAAAACCTAAAAAATCTTATGTTAAGAAGTCCAAATTGCTGCGAAGCCCGTTCCTTTAATTGGCGATGGAATTCAGTTTACTTATGCATTTAGTGGAAGATTATGCCAGACGATGGGCAAAACACGTGGAACCAGACATTTTGTCTGAAGGATAAAAGCTATACGATGGTTCATAAAACCTCGTATTCAGAAACTTAAAGGAACTATGAAAACACGTTATCCCTCTGTATTTAGTTATCCAGAAGTGGCAACCGAGATGGATAGATGTACTGGTCTCAGGAGACAAAGCCTCATAGTTTTTTTTATTTGTAAGGCACATTACTATAATTGTTTATTAGAAGAACTAGGGTTTAATACGAATTATGATAATCATACATATACACGTAACTCACTTTCAAAGGAAGATATCATGATACTTTTTTTGTCAAACATCACTCTTATTCTACACATTAATACACTGAAGGAGATATAAAACATGCTGGAATTTCTAATAGACAATATATTTGTAATGTTCGGAGACGGGAACCAAGTGTGCCTCTTTATTTACTGACATTTAGATATATCGATGACGTTTTGTCAATTAATTATGACAATTTTCATACATATGTCGATGCGATATATCCCAGCGAACTAGAAATTAAAGATATAACAGAATCAAGCACACATGCTTCATACATTTTGCGTACTATAGACACTAACCTATACGACAAACGCTATAATTTCGGCTTTCCACATCTTTTAATTTTCCACATCTAAGTGATAATATCCCACAGTCACCCGCATATGGAGTTTATATTTCACAAATGATCCGATATTGACACAGTAATATCGAAAATCGTGTTTGTTATCAACATTCCGCAAATTTGACGGTCAGTACAATAGTCTTGTATGCGATTACTCTGTTTCACTGAGTGAAATGTTGTGTTACGGCGGTTGTTGAGACGTCTGTACCAATTATGACGAGGATTCGTTCCTAACGTATTTCATTTTAATTTTACTGGACTCACGGCGGGTGTGAGCGGTCGACAGGGGATGCTTACTCGTCCATGGCAGCTTAACCCACCTCTTGATTTCAAGAGTTCCTTGCTTGTCCCTTTTTGACGGATTTGTACCTATATCTTGGCCATTCTAATGATTTTTACTTTGGTATTTGAGATTTTTTATATTCACGTTGAAATCGGATTATAGTAAGCAACGAGAACTTGCTCCTCAAATACATGTTTAACATGCGCCAATGTCATATAAAAACCTTCCGCATAGATAATCCCCCGAAGGAATTCTATATAGAAAATGTCAACCATTTTATAGAAAATGTTCCCTCGCGGTAAATATTAATGAATCTCCTCACTGATTATTTCAAAATGCAATGTACTATGAAAACATGATGAATGTAAATCCCACGGGCTCGCCAATTAAAATTTATCAGAGACGTTCTCGTTTATTTTCTTTTTCTTTAGTTTTTATTTGGTACTCAGATTAAGTCTTATATTGGAGGTACAAGTGTTGAGCTGCTCTGGACTCACTCCTATACAAGTGAGGTAAATATAATTCTATAATAAATAGAGCCAAAAAAATCATGATATATGACAAGTATTGTGGTATTTAGCCGCCATTTGTTTAGTGTTTTGTGAAGAAAAATACAAAACAATTTTGAAAATTGGTATAATACTAGGTTTATTCTAATCTTGAATAGTCAATCATTCGTTTCATCTGTGATTTAGATATGTACCATATTTTGAAACATGAATTACAAAGAACAAACCACATATTGACATTACAAACTATATGCATATTGATGCATATCTTTTATGAAAATCAAAAAAAGAAAAATAGAAGTAATACAGATGCATATTTGGTGATTATGAGGATACATTTTCCCAATTATTTCACCTTAGTGTGAACAATGCTTGCTGACCTGTGGGTTTATATAGTTTTTTTTCTATTTTGTAGTAGTAAGAAATTCTACGTTTAAATTCCTGAATATTTAAAGTACTTTTCTTGCATTTGCAGTTGTATTTCTAACTTATTTTATTCAAACTTATAGGGGACGTTCTCACACACTGTGAGTGTTACAATGTATGTACTAGAGAATTTCTTATAACTTGACCATGTAAATTTCGTTGGTAAATCATTTATTAGCTACATACTGAGCAAATTAATCAATGTCAAATAACTATGCTTTGTCGGTACTTTACTTGACAACGAAATATTCTATATATATCATTAACAATACCATAATTTTACAGAAACCCTCAAATGATAAAATGGCAAAATGAGTTGAAATATATTCGAATAATCTAAGTTTTATCTTAAATCTCCAAATGAATAATCAGCGCATTCAAACGTAATGATACAAAGAGAAAATTTATTACAATTACTGAAAGAAACATTTAATTTTGATGTTTAATTCTTCATTGTATGTATTTTGAATCCTGGATCATAGTTTAAAAAAATATATTTATCTATCGATGACACAAAAGTCAACCCTATAACGTATAATTGGAAAACTTTTCTTTACAGAGAAGGCCGGATTCATTTTATATAGAATAGTTTCCGGGGGATTTCTATGGGGAAAGGTTTTCTATATGATACCGGCATTATTTAAGTTACGGTTGATAAGTTACCCCCAAACACTCAAAGATACTCGTTGTGCTTCAACCACATTCACATTCTTGTCGCGCAGAATAAATATACATGTCCGAAAAGTAACAGATTCTGAAAATCCGGAAACATCGACCTCCATTAAAGTGCCGATCTAACTTCACATTTTTTGTTGTTAAAATTACTTATGCATCGATTAACACTTTTCCGTGCTAAGAGTCAAGGGAATTATTACTCCAAAGGTCCGTTTTTCAAAATTCAAGAATAATGGAAGGTAAAACAAAAATTAGGTACTGTTCAAGGGACTAGGGTAAATGTAGGGATTTTCAAGGCCCAAGTCATTTAACAAGGTTTGTGTGCATTTTGGCCATTCTTCGTTGAATTGCATTAAAGCAAATTAATTTGATAACTCTGCGCCGTAAGTATTGCACTTCAATTTCTTCGGAATCAGATGATGGTTTCATTGTCTCGATATGTAATATATGGAGCCCAAAACTGTGCCCTTAAGTTTTTTGTTTTAGAGGTAGAATGTGGAGTATCAGATGAGTACGATTTGTTTGACGTCATAAATATTTCATTAATACATTCATGAGATATGAAGCACGGAAAGGGTACATGTCAATAATTTCATTGCCATAGATAGATTATTAGCATTAATAAATACATAGTACGAAATGTGCATAACAGGTGTTTATAATGTTAATCAAGCAAACTTAATTTAACCTCTGTCCTTTCGCTGCCTGTGTGATTTAATAAAATACAATGACGTCGTGTTCATGTACTTTACAGCAAAGGGTGCACGAGAAAATACCTGCGCAATACATATCACTGATCAATACCTCATGATGCATTCCCAAATCACATTAATTAATTATTTCAAAGAAAACTTGACCCAGCAAACATAATCCACATAAGAGATAAAGGCAAACTTTAAACCATTATATCCAGACAGTTAAATGGGATCTGCTTTTATCCCGTGTTACATTCATTACATTTATTTCCCCATTATAAATTGCGTTTCAGGAAACAACTCTTACAAAAGCAAAGCATTATCTACATAATCCACATAAGAGATAAAGACAAACTTTAAACCATTAAATAAATTTCATTGATAGATTGCTAACTCCAAAAACGACGGGAAATAGACCTTTTGAACGCAGAATGTTATGAGTTCGCCTATATGCTACCATGGTATATTTTGTGAAGAATATATGAGCCAAACAAAATGCTATTAGTCAGGGGTATGTTCCGTTTGAATGAAATTTATCAAGTAGTTTTGGACCTTTATATAGCTTCCAGACACTGAATTAGGATATGCGTATCCTATCAAATGTCTCTCATTGATAGGTTTAATGCAATTGAAGTGAAATTCTTCCAGCTATGGGGTTCTGGAGTACGCCTCTGCAATATATTTTGGAAATATCCTATATGAAATCCTCATCAAAGGCACACAATCACGGTTGTCAAGGGATGCTTCTCCAGAAAATGGTCAAAAGTAAAAGTTGGGAGACTTAATAATCCATGCTCCAGACAGTTAAATGGGATCTGCTTTTATCCCGTGTTATATTCATTACATTTATTTCCCCATAATAAATTGCGTTTCACGAAACAACTCTTACAAAAGCAAAGCAAGAGGGGGTCCAACCAGTTTTTTTGAATTATAAACGTTGGGCGGGATTCGTCATGATTTGGCATATAAGTTGCTGTACCAGAGTAGTTGACATGCAACTGTGCACTAACAGTGCAGTAGGAATCAAGTTGCATCCCGTACAGTAAATTTGTCAGTAATAAAAGTAGTAGTATTATATTAGTGATCGCCGAATAATTTGTTTCCAGACAGATCTGAATAATAATAGTAGTAGTAAATAACACGAAATTTTTTTTCGCAAACACTATTCCTCTAGGCTAATTCTTTCGCCTTCTAGTACTGTGTTTGGTTAATAAAATTGCTTGCAGTTGCTCGGTAAAATACAAAACAGTTTGAAGATATCTACATTTACAATTGATTGATTGATTGATTAATTGATTGACTGATATCTATATTTACAATTGATTGATTGATTGATTGATTGTTTGATGATGATGATGATGATGATTATACAGGCTATAATAATAATAATAATAATAATAATAATAATAATAATAATAATAATGACGTTTACTAGAAGATAATGGGTGACTCTAATGATAAATATCATTTTAAAAATATAACAGGGATGTCATTCCATAATAGAAAAAAAGAGGAAAATTCTTCATCTGTAGGGGTTTAATGGAGAACATACATATCTAACATTGCAGCAATATTTTGAAAAAGGAGGAATATTTACATCCCTGATATAATATTATACAGCAAAATATTTACATTTCACTGATACATCCTCTCCATGGCTACAGTCATGTGTACCCCAATTGTTATGTGAGCAATCAATGATGTCTGTTTCGCTGCCTTTACACCTAATGTCGTCTAGAAAAATAGGTCCTGTTCCTTGACCAAATTTTGCAGTGGGGTAATAGTCTGATATCCGACTAAAAACCCTGAAAATGAATTTGCTTATATATTTATCCGAGATCAATTAAAAGTCAAAATTAACTTTATTAAATGTTTTATTCAAACGAAAATAGGTTTAACTTGTTTTAGTATATTTTTCTCTAATCTCTCTTTCAAGTTCTTTAAGGTATACAATGTAGATTTCAAGTACAAGTATTCAGTTAATAACAATAATTCATACAAAAACAAAACAAACACATATACCAAAGAATTACCCATCAGGTGGGCCAAGAGACAGTATTCGATAGTCATATATCATATGAATAAGTGAGGAATAAAACTTCGCAACCTTACAATCGGTAATTATCTAACAATAAGAACTAATTCATTAAATCGTGTTAACAAGCAAATATATCCTTATAAAAAGAAACTTTTCACTGAACATACTTACCCATGCCCAAGCATTCTACAAACAACTTCAGCAGCACTCTTATTAAAGTAATCATCACATACTGTTCCCCACTGACCGTTATGATACACTTCTAGGCGACCTTCTGAAGTGCTAGGACCATCAACTAATCTAATCCTTGCACCTTGTTTAAACAGAGAAAAGTTTATTATATATTATAAACATAATACCAAAGTTATAATGCTCAAGACGATCGTTTCTGTCAGTTAGTCTTCATCAGGTGAGCTCCAATTTAAACTGTATATATATATTTTCTAAAGAGAAAGTGGTATCATACAAAGTCAAATAATAAATCTAAAAGTATAGCCGAAATCCATCTAAGAGTGACCATTGTAAAAAGTTGACTATCTTAGCTTATATATATATATATATATATATATATATATATATATATATATATATATATATATATATATATATATATATATGTGTGTGTAATTATGATAATTATCAAGGTTATGTTCCGTTTAATTTAATTTAAGTCTTGGACCTTTTTTAGCTTCCTGGCACTCAACTAGGGTTTATGAATCCTACTGAATGTCTCTCATTGGTAGGTTTATTAAACATCCAAAATGAAGTGAAATTTCGAGACGGCTATTGGGTTTTGGAGGATTTTCCTTGCATATATTTTGGAAATACCCAATTTCAAAGCCCGATGAGACATTGCCTAGCTCCAAGACATAAAACCACGGTTTCCCCGTGGCCCAGGGAATGCTTCCCCCAAAAATGTTCAATCTTAAAAGTACGGATAGATAGCAAATTAATTTGATAACTCTGCGCCGTAAGTATTGCACTTCAATTTCTTCGGAATCAGATGATGGTTTCATTGTCTCGATATGTAATATATGGAGCCCAAAACTGTGCCCTTAAGTTTTTTGTTTTAGAGGTAGAATGTGGAGTATCAGATGAGTACGATTTGTTTGACGTCATAAATATTTCATTAATACATTCATGAGATATGAAGCACGGAAGGGTACATGTCAATAATTTCATTGCCATAGATAGATTATTAGCATTAATAAAATACATAGTACGAAATGTGCATAACAGGTGTTTATAATGTTAATCAAGCAAACTTAATTTAACCTCTGTCCTTTCGCTGCCTGTGTGATTTAATAAAATACAATGACGTCGTGTTCATGTACTTTACAGCAAGGGTGCACGAGAAAATACCTGCGCAATACATATCACTGATCAACCTCATGATGCATTCCCAAATCACATTAATTAATTATTTCAAAGAAAACTTGACCCAGCAAACATAATCCACATAAGAGATAAAGGCAAACTTTAAACCATTATATCCAGACAGTTAAATGGGATCTGCTTTTATCCCGTGTTACATTCATTACATTTATTTCCCCATTATAAATTGCGTTTCAGGAAACAACTCTTACAAAAGCAAAGCAATATCTACATAATCCACATAAGAGATAAAGACAAACTTTAAACCATTAAATAAATTTCATTGATAGATTGCTAACTCCAAAAACGACGGGAAATAGACCTTTTGAACGCAGAATGTTATGAGTTCGCCTATATGCTACCATGGTATATTTTGTGAAGAATATATGAGCCAAACAAAATGCTATTAGTCAGGGGTATGTTCCGTTTGAATGAATTTATCAAGTAGTTTTGGACCTTTATATAGCTTCCAGACACTGAATAGGATATGCGTATCCTATCAAATGTCTCTCATTGATAGGTTTAATGCAATTGAAGTGAAATTCTTCCAGCTATGGGGTTCTGGAGTACGCCTCTGCAATATATTTTGGAAATATCCTATATGAAATCCTCATCAAAGGCACACAATCACGGTTGTCAAGGGATGCTTCTCCAGAAAATGGTCAAAAGTAAAAGTTGGGAGACTTAATAATCCATGCTCCAGACAGTTAAATGGGATCTGCTTTTATCCCGTGTTATATTCATTACATTTTATTTCCCCATAATAAATTGCGTTTCACGAAACAACTCTTACAAAGCAAAGCAAGAGGGGTCCAACCAGTTTTTTTGAATTATAAACGTTGGGCGGGATTCGTCATGATTTGGCATATAAGTTGCTGTACCAGAGTAGTTGACATGCAACTGTGCACTAACAGTGCAGTAGGAATCAAGTTGCATCCCGTACAGTAAATTTGTCAGTAATAAAAGTAGTAGTATTATATTAGTGATCGCCGAATAATTTGTTTCCAGACAGATCTGAATAATAATAGTAGTAGTAAATAACACGAAAATTTTTTTTCGCAAACACTATTCCTCTAGGCTAATTCTTTCGCCTTCTAGTACTGTGTTTGGTTAATAAAATTGCTTGCAGTTGCTCGGTAAAATACAAAACAGTTTGAAGATATCTACATTTACAATTGATTGATTGATTGATTAATTGATTGACTGATATCTATATTTACAATTGATTGATTGATTGATTGATTGTTTGATGATGATGATGATGATGATTATACAGGCTATAATAATAATAATAATAATAATAATAATAATAATAATAATAATAATGACGTTTACTAGAAGATAATGGGTGACTCTAATGATAAATATCATTTTAAAAATATAACAGGATGTCATTCCATAATAGAAAAAAAGAGGAAAATTCTTCATCTGTAGGGGTTTAATGGAGAACATACATATCTAACATTGCAGCAATATTTTGAAAAAGGAGGAATATTTACATCCCTGATATAATATTATACAGCAAAATATTTACATTTCACTGATACATCCTCTCCATGGCTACAGTCATGTGTACCCCAATTGTTATGTGAGCAATCAATGATGTCTGTTTCGCTGCCTTTACACCTAATGTCGTCTAGAAAAATAGGTCCTGTTCCTTGACAAAATTTGCAGTGGGGTAATAGTCTGATATCCGACTAAAAACCCTGAAAATGAATTTGCTTATATATTTATCCGAGATCAATTAAAAGTCAAAATTAACTTTATTAAATGTTTTATTCAAACGAAAAATAGTTTAACTTGTTTTAGTATATTTTTCTCTAATCTCTCTTTCAAGTTCTTTAAGGTATACAATGTAGATTTCAAGTACAAGTATTCAGTTAATAACAATAATTCATACAAAAACAAAACAAACACATATACCAAAGAATTACCCATCAGGTGGGCCAAGAGACAGTATTCGATAGTCATATATCATATGAATAAGTGAGGAATAAAACTTCGCAACCTTACAATCGGTAATTATCTAACAATAAGAACTAATTCATTAAATCGTGTTAACAAGCAAATATATCCTTATAAAAAGAAACTTTTCACTGAACATACTTACCCATGCCCAAGCATTCTACAAAACAACTTCAGCAGCACTCTTATTAAAGTAATCATCACATACTGTTTCCCCACTGACCGTTATGATACACTTCTAGGCGACCTTCTGAAGTGCTAGGACCATCAACTAATCTAATCCTTGCACCTTGTTTAAACAGAGAAAAGTTATATATATTATAAACATAATACCAAAGTTATAATGCTCAAGACGATCGTTTCTGTCAGTTAGTCTTCATCAGGTGAGCTCCAATTTAAACTGTATATATATTTTCTAAAGAGAAAGTGGTATCATACAAAGTCAAATAATAAATCTAAAAGTATAGCCGAAATCCATCTAAGAGTGACCATTGTAAAAAGTTGACTATCTTAGCTTATATATATATATATATATATATATATATATATATATATATATATATATATATATATATATATATATATATATGTGTGTGTAATTATGATAATTATCAAGGTTATGTTCCGTTTAATTTAATTTAAGTCTTGGACCTTTTTTAGCTTCCTGGCACTCAACTAGGGTTTATGAATCCTACTGAATGTCTCTCATTGGTAGGTTTATTAAACATCCAAAATGAAGTGAAATTTTCGAGACGGCTATTGGGTTTTGGAGGATTTTCCTTGCATATATTTTGGAAATACCCAATTTCAAAGCCCGATGAGACATTGCCTAGCTCCAAGACATAAAACCACGGTTTTCCCCGTGGCCCAGGGAATGCTTCCCCCAAAAATGTTCAATCTTAAAAGTACGGATAGATAGCAAATTAATTTGATAACTCTGCGCCGTAAGTATTGCACTTCAATTTCTTCGGAATCAGATGATGGTTTCATTGTCTCGATATGTAATATATGGAGCCAAAACTGTGCCCTTAAAGTTTTTTGTTTTAGAGGTAGAATGTGGAGTATCAGATGAGTACGATTTGTTTGACGTCATAAATATTTCATTAATACATTCATGAGATATGAAGCACGGAAAGGGTACATGTCAATAATTTCATTGCCATAGATAGATTATTAGCATTAATAAATACATAGTACGAAATGTGCATAACAGGTGTTTATAATGTTAATCAAGCAAACTTAATTTAACCTCTGTCCTTTCGCTGCCTGTGTGATTTAATAAAATACAATGACGTCGTGTTCATGTACTTTACAGCAAGGGTGCACGAGAAAATACCTGCGCAATACATATCACTGATCAACCTCATGATGCATTCCCAAATCACATTAATTAATTATTTCAAAGAAAACTTGACCCAGCAAACATAATCCACATAAGAGATAAAGGCAAACTTTAAACCATTATATCCAGACAGTTAAATGGGATCTGCTTTTTATCCCGTGTTACATTCATTACATTTATTTCCCCATTATAAATTGCGTTTCAGGAAACAACTCTTACAAAAGCAAAGCAATATCTACATAATCCACATAAGAGATAAAGACAAACTTTAAAACCATTAAATAAATTTCATTGATAGATTGCTAACTCCAAAAACGACGGGAAATAGACCTTTTGAACGCAGAATGTTATGAGTTCGCCTATATGCTACCATGGTATATTTTGTGAAGAATATATGAGCCAAACAAAATGCTATTAGTCAGGGGTATGTTCCGTTTGAATGAATTTATCAAGTAGTTTTGGACCTTTATATAGCTTCCAGACACTGAATTAGGATATGCGTATCCTATCAAATGTCTCTCATTGATAGGTTTAATGCAATTGAAGTGAAATTCTTCCAGCTATGGGGTTCTGGAGTACGCCTCTGCAATATATTTTGGAAATATCCTATATGAAATCCTCATCAAAGGCACACAATCACGGTTGTCAAGGGATGCTTCTCCAGAAAATGGTCAAAAGTAAAAGTTGGGAGACTTAATAATCCATGCTCCAGACAGTTAAATGGGATCTGCTTTTATCCCGTGTTATATTCATTACATTTATTTCCCCATAATAAATTGCGTTTCACGAAACAACTCTTACAAAAGCAAAGCAAGAGGGGTCCAACCAGTTTTTTTGAATTATAAACGTTGGGCGGGATTCGTCATGATTTGGCATATAAGTTGCTGTACCAGAGTAGTTGACATGCAACTGTGCACTAACAGTGCAGTAGGAATCAAGTTGCATCCCGTACAGTAAATTTGTCAGTAATAAAAGTAGTAGTATTATATTAGTGATCGCCGAATAATTTGTTTCCAGACAGATCTGAATAATAATAGTAGTAGTAAATAACACGAAATTTTTTTTCGCAAACACTATTCCTCTAGGCTAATTCTTTCGCCTTCTAGTACTGTGTTTGGTTAATAAAATTGCTTGCAGTTGCTCGGTAAAATACAAAACAGTTTGAAGATATCTACATTTACAATTGATTGATTGATTGATTAATTGATTGACTGATATCTATATTTACAATTGATTGATTGATTGATTGATTGTTTGATGATGATGATGATGATGATTATACAGGCTATAATAATAATAATAACAATAATAATAATAATCATCATCATCATCATCATTACGTTTACTAGAAGATAATGGGTGACTCTAATGATAAATATCATTTTAAAAATATAACAGGGATGTCATTCCATAATAGAAAAAAAGAGGAAAATTCTTCATCTGTAGGGGTTTAATGGAGAACATACATATCTAACATTGCAGCAATATTTTGAAAAAGGAGGAATATTTACATCCCTGATATAATATTATATACAGCAAAATATATTTACATTTCACTGATACATCCTCTCCATGGCTACAGTCATGTGTACCCCAATTGTTATGTGAGCAATCAATGATGTCTGTTTCGCTGCCTTTACACCTAATGTCGTCTAGAAAAATAGGTCCTGTTCCTTGACCAAATTTTGCAGTGGGGTAATAGTCTGATATCCGACTAAAAACCCTGAAAATGAATTTGCTTATATATTTATCCGAGATCAATTAAAAGTCAAAATTAACTTTTTAAATGTTTTATTCAAACGAAAATAGGTTTAACTTGTTTTAGTATATTTTTCTCTAATCTCTCTTTCAAGTTCTTTAAGGGTATACAATGTAGATTTCAAGTACAAGTATTCAGTTAATAACAATAATTCATACAAAAACAAAACAAACACATATACCAAAGAATTACCCATCAGGTGGGCCAAGAGACAGTATTCGATAGTCATATATCATATGAATAAGTGAGGAATAAAACTTCGCAACCTTACAATCGGTAATTATCTAACAATAAGAACTAATTCATTAAATCGTGTTAACAAGCAAATATATCCTTATAAAAAGAAACTTTTCACTGAACATACTTACCCATGCCCAAGCATTCTACAAACAACTTCAGCAGCACTCTTATTAAAGTAATCATCACATACTGTTCCCCACTGACCGTTATGATACACTTCTAGGCGACCTTCTGAAGTGCTAGGACCATCAACTAATCTAATCCTTGCACCTTGTTTAAACAGAGAAAAGTTATATATATTATAAACATAATACCAAAGTTATAATGCTCAAGACGATCGTTTCTGTCAGTTAGTCTTCATCAGGTGAGCTCCAATTTAAACTGTATATATATTTTCTAAAGAGAAAGTGGTATCATACAAAGTCAAATAATAAATCTAAAAGTATAGCCGAAATCCATCTAAGAGTGACCATTGTAAAAAGTTGACTATCTTAGCTTATATATATATATATATATATATATATATATATATATATATATATATATATATATATATATATATATATATATATATGTGTGTGTAATTATGATAATTATCAAGGTTATGTTCCGTTTAATTTAATTTAAGTCTTGGACCTTTTTTAGCTTCCTGGCACTCAACTAGGGTTTATGAATCCTACTGAATGTCTCTCATTGGTAGGTTTATTAAACATCCAAAATGAAGTGAAATTTCGAGACGGCTATTGGGTTTTGGAGGATTTTCCTTGCATATATTTTGGAAATACCCAATTTCAAAGCCCGATGAGACATTGCCTAGCTCCAAGACATAAAACCACGGTTTTCCCCGTGGCCCAGGGAATGCTTCCCCCAAAAATGTTCAATCTTAAAAGTACGGATAGATAGTAATCTATGTTTCAGACAGCAAATTGGGACCTGTTTCTATCCGAAGTTTTGAATTAAATTGACTTTATTTCCCCGCAATAAATTGATATTCAAGTAACACGATTCTTATACACTGTTATAAAAGGGGTCCAACCAATTTTGGAATAAAAAAAAAAGCCGGGGATTCGTCATGTTTTGGCATCTAAGTTACTGTACCAGAGTAACTGATCTACAACTGTGCACTAACAGTGCAGTAAAAATCCAGTTGCAACCTGTCCAATAAATATTGTCAGTTATTAAAATATTAGTATTATATAAGCTATCGCTAAATGATTTATTTCCCGACAGATCTGAAAAAGTTAGCAAACACATTTTTCGCATATATATTTTTCTGCAAAACCGTTAATATGTTGCCTTCTAGTATCATACTTGGTTAATGAAACTGCATGCAGTTGCTCAGTAGAATACAAATAATTTTCGGATATCTACTTTTGCAGATGATGATGATGATGATGATGATGATGATGATGATAATGATGATGACGCATGCGCTTATGATAATGACGTTTACTAGAAGAAATAGTCGGATGACTCTTATAATCAATATCATTTTAAAAATATAATATTATACAGCAAAATATTTACATTTCACCGATACATCCTCTGTATGGTGACAGTTGTGTGTACCCCAATCGTTATGTGAACAATCAGAGATGGTTGTTTCGCTGCCTTTACACCTAATGTCGTCGAGAAGAATAGGTCCTGTTCCTTGACCAAATTTTGCAGTGGGGTAATAGCCTGATATATTAGCTACAAATCTGAAAAAAGGAATTTCCAATATATCTATCCCAGGTCAATAAAAAGTCTCGTAACAAAACTAATTTTAATAAATGGTTTATTCAAACGAAAATAATTTTAAGCTTGTTTTAGTATATTTTTCTCTAATCGCGTAAATATTTGTCTCATTTCAAGTTCTTTAAGGTATACAGTGTAGATTTCAAATACAATTATTCAGAAAATAATAATAATTCATTCAAAAAACAAAACACATATACCCAAGAATTATCAATCAGGTGGTCCAAGAGACAGTATTTTATAGACATATTCAAATGAAGTAAGTGAGGAATAAAACTTCGTAATCTTACAATTGGTAATTACCTAATAATAAGAAATATCATAAACATAATACCAAAGTTATAATGCCCAAGACGATCGTTTCTGTCAATTAGACTTCATCAGCTGAGCTCCATGTTAAAAAAAGGTTTTCTAAAGGAAAAGTGGTAGATATTAATACAAGGCCAAATAATAAATCTAAATGCATAGTAAACTCCGTCTAAGAGTACCTACCGCAAAAAGATGACTATCTTAGCTTTTGAAAACTTCGGAATTTAAATGGGGTGTGTGGTGTTCTGGGGGTTCTAACCCACCTACCATATTTGTGGTTGAAAATCTTATCTAACCATCCCTGCTTGAATTTTTTTTTACTACTTTCCCTTTCGAAATTTCCGGAAAATATCACCTAACCATCCCCCGTTCGAAATATTTTGGCATACTGGGGGTCCTAACCCACCTACCATATTTGTGGTTGAAAATCTCATCTAACCATCTCTTGTTCGAAATTTTTTCTATTTTCGCTTTCGCTTCCTGGAAAATTTCATCCGCCCATCTCCCGCTCGAAATTTTTGCTATTTTTGCTTTCGCTTCCCGGAAAATCGATCGTAAAATTTCAATATGAAATTGATTTAAAAAAATATTTTCATAATAAAAAGACAATGTTTTCGATTCTAAAATATTTCTATTCGAAATCGGTAGAATTTCTAATGGAATACAACCCGAACGCGCCCGAGCAGAAGAAGAACGCGCTATAGCCAAACAAAAGACTTTGTTTAACTCCGTAATGGCCGAGCTTCACGATCGATTCGGCACACAATTCCAAGAGTACGGTGCTTTTCAAAATTTCTATTATACGGCGAAAAAAGATGTGAGCAAACGCGCGGATCGGTTTGTCGTTGGGAAGCTTTAAGATGCCCTCTCGAAGAAGGAAACACCCGAGATTATTATCAAACAATTACGAGGGTAAAACCCCGTAGTATCATGATAAAAATGACATAAATTTTTTTTATGCTATATAAAATGTGTTATAATAATAACGGATTTTGCATAATGCCTCGAATGAAGCGCTCGTTCCCGTGCCCTCGGAGAGCTATTAAAGGCAATCTTTTTTTGCGGTCAACATCATTTCATCATAAAAAATAATTTACACAAGATTAGATATTGTACCATATGTAACCGGCGTACGACGGCCAAATATATCTTATGCGATAGCTGCGGAGGAATTCGCTTCCGCCAAACCATCATTACAAATCACCTAAAACAAAACGACGGTGTGCTTACTCGAAACGACATCCGCGATCTCATCTGTAGGATGGAGTTTCAACGACTCGGTTCGATCTCTTAGGCGCGGGTTCTAACACGCTAAAATCTATATTTTTGGGGGGAAATATGGATTTCGATGTACAAAAATTGAAATGACATAAAAAATTTATTTTCTCACAATAAAATGACACATAATTTTAGATTGTGGCGTTATAAAAGGCCTACCATAATACCCGAAGATTTCGCGGCCATACAAAAACCCGTGACACATAATTTTAGATTGTGGGTTGATGAGTGGAGTTATAAAAGCCCTACTATAAACCACGAAGATATCGCGACCATACAAAAACCAGCCGAAGCCCCCAGGTGCGAGCCAATGTCGTTAAAAGCAATTTGTTGCGAAAAACTAGAGATTCCCGATATGTTTTTGACGCGTTGGTTGGAAGAAGAATTTCGCGACGTCCAAGAGTTAATTTATGGGTTTGATTTGTTGAGAGAGAATGATGGTAGGCCCAACAAGTTTTTACAGACTGTTCGCCCCGACATTGTCCCCCATTGCGTTGAGCTCGAGCTTTGCATGGCGGGTATCCTATTACAATCAGATTCGAGAGTCACGATATATTATACGAGGCGCGTAAATTGTTCGATGCGGCCTCGGTTGTGCTTGAGAAATACTATGATTGCGTGAGAATTGTCAGTAAAAATGTTCATAAAGGACTGGCCTAGTTGTTAGATTTGCTTGCTACAATGCATATCGATAAATTTTATTCCATATTACTAAAGCTCGTTGAGCGTCCCCACCCCAAGCCCAGATCGTTAAGAACGATTTGCTGTAAAGAATTAGAGTTTTCCGATGTATTATCGAGATATGCCATGGAGAAATATCTCGGTAAGCTGAGAAAGTTATGTCTCGAGCTTAATGATAAAAGAAATTGGCGGCCTCGCCGCTATATTAAAATCTTGAAAAAATGCGAGCATGCCGTTTATCGTCATATTGACAGGAATATTAATGCCTGGCTCACTGGGTCGTGGTTGCGGAACCCTTTTTGGCCACATAACTACCTATTGGAGGATTTTAAATGTTGGCTTAAAACAGCGCAAAAGGTGAATGAGAAATCTTACCCTCAACCTTCAAATTTATAGCTTTTCGAAATACTTTCTATAATATTTTTTTTTATAATCGATTGGGCGTTAAAAGAACTAGCCCGTCTAGATATCGAACGTATTCAAGAACTCGATTTATAAACGGAAACAACCCGCTTATAAATCCAACGAACAATAAAATTTCACTTTGAAACAGGATTTTCTTTCTCCGGAATAGATCGGCCCGATATTTCTTCTAGTTGTTTCCGCAAATCCACATTTGCTCCTTTGTTGTTCTCCACGATCGTCTTTTTTCGATAACGGCGTCTTTCGTACTACTTTTATAAATTTCCTTTTTCATCGCGCGATATTTTTCCAATTCTCTCGAAACTTGCGAGAATTCTTCATCCGAGATTTTACCGTCTTGGAGGACCCGACTGACCAAATCTCATACTGAATTGAGTTTACATTCCGCTTAAGAGCGGATCTTCATGTGCTTATCGGATTTTCTCATCAATAGACGCCGTATATCCTTCATCGCTACCCCCAGGCTGCCGACTACTATCGCAACTACTTGAATAGGCAGGGCGAATGGAATCAAGAATCCTACACCGCTAATAACGATGCCCCCAGATATTAGAGAGTCATTGACGCCTTCTGATGCATTGACCGTTCTTTTGTATTTTTTTATACAAGCTTTTTCTAGTTTCTATTTCTTTCCGAAAAATTTGTTCGATTTCATTGATTCTCTGAAGTCGGTATTTTTGCGGGTCGTCCTCGATTTGTGTATCTAATGGTGGATACAAATTCTTACTCATTCTTTATTAACGCGAAAATATTTTTTAAGCGTTTAAAACGAATTGACCGTGCCTGTTTTGGAAGGTTTATTCGCCGAAAAATGCAAAGCATCACCCGATTTTACTTCGATCGGCAGGTTTATCAATACTATATCGCCATTTTTCGTTTGATAAGAGCTCTTTTCGACATCGTTCAAGATTAAAGTCAACTCTAACTCGCCTAACAAGCCCAACCATATAAGATAACCATCGAACAATATTTTAAATCCCGACGATTTTACTCTTCCGTTCTTGATGTCGAATTGAAAGGTATTCATCATGCGTTTACTTTTTAAGTATGTGATTTATATCCTCTTTCATCTCTTCTAAAATGTCTTCTTTCAGCAGTTCCCTCTCTAATCCTCGTGTAGAAATCCCGTCATCGCCATTGTTTTATTTTACTATTTAATTTTTTTAAGTTGTCTAAATTCTAATAGCACGTGGATGGGACAACCGTGATTGTTGATGGCTGCCCAGTTATCCTCGCGTTCAACGATTCTTATCTCGGTAATCATGTCGCGGCGCACTTTGAAAAAATCCAGCTGTTCGAATTTTTTCTGATACAATGTTCTGAAGGCGATATCTAGATAGGCTATGCTTATTAAGACCGATGATGGTCGGCCGTTCATAAAAACACCGTCGACCAACCCACCCACGTGAAAATTTAACATTGCACACGGCCTTAAATCGATCGGCCGTACGGATTTGCGATATTTTTCGGTAAATAAGGTCTGACTCGGAAAACCCAACATTTTGGCTAATTCTTCCGAAAATTTTACGGCGCCCCCCGTTTTAACGTATTTTTGTTGATATACAGTTTTTAAGATATCCGCTAAGAAAAATGCGAATATCCTATATAGAATAATTGCCCGCTTCTAGTTTATAAAAAACGGCGCCCCCTGTCCACGTTTCTGATATTCGATACGCATATCATTTTTAATATTATAAGGGCCGTTCCAAAAATCGATAGTTTTTACATCGACGCACCAATCGCCGTTCGTATTATCGATGTATTGAGATAATCTCACGGGTTTGCCGATTTCCGTTATGACGTGATAAAATGTATTTATTTCGTTTGACATTTTTTTATAAAATGTAAATCTTTTTATAAAATGACAAGTTTCATGAAAACATCGCACCCCATAGGTGCAAAATATTCCGATAAAGAGGATCTTCAGTTATCATCGTTCGATGTTGACGTCTCGGAGGCTAATCATTTTCACGCCTCGTTCGAAAATATCTTTTTAAAATACAACATTCCCGATATTTTTGGAGCCGGAGACGAAAAAGTAAAAAAGCTACTGAGTAGATGGTGTTACGAACCCATGACGTTTAGAAGAAATCAGCTGAATTTTGCCATCTGGTGCGCGACGGCGGGTTGTGGAGTGTCCATCGAAAAAACCGCGACGGGCGATCATTTGTCAAAATCTTTATTTAAATTCCACATTTATTTCCAAATACGAAGAATTCTAAAAGAAATGTCCTGCCCGCTACCCAGTGATTCGGCTTTTAACTTATACGATAATAATATCGATAAATCTGCTTATCAAAAAATATGTAGAGAATTTGGCGTGCCGCCCGAAGCTGATTTTAAGGTTAGAGGTTCTATTTTTAGTATTTACCGAGATAAGTGGAGTACTGTTATTTTAGACGGTGTCGTAGATCGTTATACTTTACCGGGGGCGGTAAGAATTGACGAAAGCATAAGAACTTATGTCTGGGCTATTTTAGGCGCTCAAGCAGAAACCAGGTCTTCCTTAGTGGGTAGTGGAGCCACCTCACTCGATGCTCAGGCCCAATTTTTAATTCTGACGGAAGACGCGATAAATAGATCTGTCAATCTTCCAACGGACATAGATCGCTATGAAAAAACATTAAAATTTGCACGGAGCAAAGTAGATTACGTCTTTTGCCCGGGTTTATACATGTCTCCTAGCGATATGATGTTAAAAATTGGAAAAGATATTGAAAATTATAACAACGAAATAGTGATCACTCCGTTTGATTCTAAAATATGGCTAAATAAGGAACTAAATCCTTAAAAAATTAAAAAGATAGTTTCCGACGAAAAAGTAGTTTCCATAATAACAGACCCACCACGGCAATCCCCAAAACCCACACATGCTCTCCCAACCAAATCGCCATTTTACCCAGGGATGATACTATCCACGAGACAATCGCACCCAATATCCCCGGTAACGCCTCGCTGAATTTTGTTGCCAATCTCGCCAAGAGTTTACCCAAGGCATCCAATTGCTTTTTCATCCATTCTTTTAATCCACCCTTATCGGAAGGGTGGGGTGGTGGCGGCGGTGGTGTTGATGATCCTGGAATTAACAACTCTACCAAAAAAAAAACAATCGTCATTCCAATAGCGGTTAAAACGCTAAAAATAGTTATACCTTGTTCCCTGAACAAATTCACGATCCTCTCTCGCAACGTGAGATTTTCATCCAACAGTCCGGCAACGGTTTCTTTTATGGTTGCGATCTGAGATCTCAGTCGTCCGTTAAGAATGTCGATGGTCTCGTTCACTCCGGATAGTTCGTCTCGCGCTTTCTTGATTTCGCGCTCTATGCGATCCTTATCCATCGGATTATTTTCGAGATCCCCCCACACTGCGAGATGGTTCGTTCTAATTCGACTCGCTTTCCCGGTTGAACGCGTAAAGATCCTCGGATGGTTCTTAGCGATTTATCCAAACCCAACAATTCTCTCATTGGTAATTCCGATGTGAGATATTGTAAACTACGGACAATCTTTCATAATCGGCATCCCTAAAATTCTCTCTCTCGAGCATCTCGATGTTCTCGCCGACTCGCACGATTTTCCCCCTGAATTCTTTCGTCGGTAGACCTAGGGCCTCGAGAAACCCGAGCCCATATTGTTTTAAAGTGCCTACCGCCAAGGATTGCTTCGGATTATTCTTTTTTGTGAATCGTATCAATTTCCCTCTCCATTTCACCGATAAGCAATCGTCCTCCGTCGATGTAAACTCTAAATCACGATCGACCCTATCCATTTCTTTCTTTCACCTATCCACCATTTCTCCGGCTCTGAGGCGTTCTCTCTGATTTTCGCGAGGCGATAATGGCGCATCCGGCAATTGATCTAATGTTTTATCCTGCCCGGGCTCGTCGAAGACGTGCTTAGGCATAGTTTCGTCGTCGTACAAAGTCTCTTCCTCAGCACCACAGTCTTCGCCGTAAGTAGGGTTTTCAAATTCCCAATCTGACATTTTTTATAATCAATTTAAAGATTTTATCTTATAATATGAAAAACATGATTTACGGCGATATTTTAAATCCCGATAGAAGATTAAGATTACCTCACGGTATAAAAGGTATTAGGCAATCCGTTACGATTTTGCATAACTCATCGACTATAGCCGAAAATCAAACGTTAACGATCCGGTTTCCAAATCTCAGCGAAAAAGAAGTCATCGTTCCCCGTACGACGCGCCTAGCATTCGATATCGAAGTCAAGTAGAGGGGGTGATTCTAGTAAGGCGGGTTTATACAACAACGTCGGTTGCAACATCGTTAAAAATTTGAAATTAAAATATCCGGAAACACCATTCAAACGATCAACGACAATGACAATTTTTTATTGTATGCCGATCTATGGAAATTAGAACGTAGAATCCTAGCTTACCAAGGCATACAGAATAAACCTTTGCAAATTTTAAGATCTAAACCCGTTCCTTAATTATCCCGAAGCGAATCGGAAGATTACGAAATTACCTCTTGGATTTTGAAATTTTGGAAACGAGCGAACCGTTTTACCAGTCCGGTTTGCAAGATCGTCTCGAAATACTATGTAGTTTTAACGACGCAAAAAGTGTCGTTTTCCCGGGAAGCGGCGACGAAGATAAAGAAGTCGGCTATAAAATCAGTAATATCGCTTTAGAATTTGAAAAAGGTACCGACGTAAATCTTGCCAGGAGCATCCGTCAAAGATATGCCGGAGATCATGCTTATTACTTTAATCAAGTACTACGATACCGTAAGACCACGATTAAAAAATCGGATAGTGTGTTGAACTACAATATCAATACTTCGGCAAAAAGCTTGAGCGGCGTATTATTTTTATTCAAAGATATTTCGGAGGAAGATCCGGAGAAATTTTACAACCCTCGAATCAAAAAATGCGAAGTGTGTATCGAGGGAGTACCCAACGCTTTGTTTTCGCAGGGGATACGGGGGCATCAGCAGTTTGAAGAGATTACAAAATTCTTTCTAGCCGGGATTAATCGCTAAAAACAAACCGAGGCTGTAAGCAAGGAATTATTGCTGTCCGAAATAACTTTAGGTCGATATCTTAGCGCTCATTATGGTTTATGGTTAGATTTGCGAACGACTTCCGAAAACTATCTGCACGGGACGGGTAGGAAGCTTCAAAATATCAGCGAGGGTATTTCTGTGCGGATAGAGCGAGAACCAGATCGCGACGCCGACCCACTAGATGTTTTCATTTTTGTTATAAAAGACAGCGCGATGGGCGATTTGTGAATGTTATGTCTTAGGCGGGTTTTCAAAAAAAATTTAACTATTTAAAAATGTTCATCAAACAGGCACATTCTGCCATGGTCGTTGGGACCAACGGAGGCGGAAAAACGATTTTTATATTAGATTTATTGGAAACGGAATAAAAGGATTTTTTCGATCGTGTAATAATATTATGCCCGAGCATCGAATTCAATCGCGCGTCTCGTTCGAGGCCTTGGATAGGCGAAGATATTAAAAATCCATCGTAAATCCGGTATCCTCTAAATCGGGCGAAGAAAAAATACAAGAGATGTTGCGATTTTTCTACGAATAATATAAAGGATCTCCCACTTTATACGTCATCGGCGATTAGAGCGCCAGCAAGCAATTAAAAAAGAAATCAGACGCTTTATCGATGTTAGCATTTTCCGGATGACACGCGAATGAGAATGTCTGGGTTTTAACGCAAAGGTATAACTCGGTAAGCAAAGATTTTCGCAGTCAAATCAAGTGGCTATGTCTCTTTTTCACGAAAGATAAATTTTCATTCGCCGAAGCCATGGACGAAAACGATATCATCGACGATCCCTACGAAAAACGAGACATGGAAAAGTTATTGTCCCAACACAAACATTCTAAACTGATTTTATGTACCGAACAACCGGCGTCGTATAAATTTATTAAATAAGATTTATCGTTATATTAAAATGACAAAATTCGTGACAATCGATAATTTTTACGAAAACGTGTTAAAGATCGGAGAATTTTTTGCGGTATGACCGAGACGGATTTAGAAGAGCTCGAATTCGATAACGAGATGTAATTTTTTTTAACGATCGTTAAAACAATATGAAACCCCTGAGCGAATTATAAATATTTATACTATTATTTTTAATAGTTTTATACATAATACCCATTTTATTTATATCGTTCTTGATTTTAAGATTGGAGGGATGTAATCGAATTGAGAATATATTAAGAAAAATCGTGAGATCTATCTAAAAATTTGTTCGACTTATATAAAATCATGGATGTTGAAGAATTATTAAACCCTTCGAGGCAAGAAGAATCAATTGATATATAGAGTAAATATAGATTATCGGCTATAATCTGCTCGGGCCGTTCAAAGCAAATTTTGGGTAGAGACATAACGTCTTATGATTTAGAAAAGATGACTGATTTAGAAATTGAGAAATTATATCGCTGATATAATACCCAGCTCGGTATGCGAATGACAAAATCGATAGCGAATTCTTTAATATGCCTATATTCACAAGCGCTTAGCCACTTTTTCGATGTTAAAGGAACGCCAAAAATGGTCGAAGAGTTAAATGAAGACCCCCTTTTAGACTTTGCTATCTCTGAAATATGCTGTAATCTATACCATAGGTTTGGACAATAATTAATGCCGTTAAGTGTAGCCACTTTTTCTAGCCGGCATATATCTGGATTTAAAAAATCTGACACTATAGAAAACGATGAACCATGAAGAGTTATTGCAAATGAAAAAGGAGAAGCGGATACGTGCCGCACAGCAGGGGTGGGAGAAACGACGAGCTAACTCGCAAAATGAAATGCAAAAATGCAATGCAAATGCAGAAAAATTGCAATGCAGATGCAGATGCAATGCAAAAAAGCAATGCAGAAAATAGCATTTTTGGTGAAAATAAGTGGCATTGGGCCGTTTTAGGCGGAGGTGCGATTGCCGAGCTTAACTAAAAGGGTAAAAATAGAGGAAGAAAACCATCCTATCGTACGAGTACCGAAAAATAACATTCACGAAATGTATTGAAAATTTGTCTTATTAAAAATATGGCAAGTAACGAAAAAGATTTGATAAATGCGGTGTACCACGCAGCCGTCGAAACGGGAATTACTCTCTAAAAAGTTCTTAAAAATGCCCGCCCCTAGACTGGATTTTGATCCAAAATATATTGGTATGCTTATGATCGGTTATGCTCTAGCCACATATACGAAATACATGCTCGTTAAAAGGGGTATTATACCGGCCGATATCATGAAATAAAATATATCTTCGGAAAGAAAATGGCTACAATTGCATTAATGGTTGGATCGGCTCTGGTTAACGCTTTGGCTTTTTCCGGATCGCTATTTTTGTTTTCAAATCACGAAGAGCAAAAAAGGCACGATGAAGCTATCGAAAAGTTAACAGCGGCTAGAGATGCTTGGAATCGTAAAAGACAAAAGAGATTGGATTTTCTAAACGAACGTTCAAGAAAAGAAGTCCACGCTTTGTACACATTCAAAGAAGTCGATAGTGCTATGCGATTATATTCTGACATGACCGGTAAAGAAATTCCGCTCGAACCAAAATTATCCGAATTTTACACACCCTCCGAAGGTCAAAGAGACAAAGAAATTGCTTTTGTATTGATAGGGACGGGTGTGGTGTTTTACGCCGCGAAAAATCTCAAAAGAGTTTTGTAATTTATATCTTTAAAAAGATATAAATAAAAAATGGATGACGAAATGAAAAAGATATATTTCAGTCCCAAAGGTTATTGGAAGGGTAAAGAAGCTATTAAAAAGTTGGCTAAAGCCTCAGGTACAACAGAACAACAGGCCTTTAGGCACCAGGCGGATTTACTATTCTTACCTCACGATAAAGTAGGTCGAACAATTTATAAGTACGCGTTAACCGTAGTTGATGTTGGAACTCGTTACAAAGAAACCGAGCCTTTAACGACTAAAAACAGCGAAGAAGTGGCCGATGCTTTCAAAAAAAATTATGGGAGACATCTAGAATTTAGGCGAAATTGATCCGAGCAGAGAATTTATGGGGGTCGTCACGCATTTGATGAAAAAACACAATACATCGATGCGTCGCGGGCGAGCCGACATTCACAGAGATCAGGTAATAGTCGAACGATTTAATAGAACTTTGGGAGAAAGACTTTTCACTTATCAATACGTTCAAGAAATGCTAAAAGACGATAAAAATAGAGAATGGGTAAAACGCTTACCCGAATTCGTAAAAGCGCTTAACGCCGAGACCAAACCCCTCGAAAAAATAGAACCGGCCGATAAATTTCAACCGCCCATCAATCCTTTGGTTGTTGAATACCGCGGTGGCTGAAGGAGTAGGTATGAATTTTATCGTCTCTAATGTATAATGTGGTGTCGAGGGGTAATAAAGCGATTTTTGTCTGATCTATGCCGTAAATCATTTGCTTGCACGACCGTCAAGCGTTCATTGTCCTTTCGCTCGTGAGATCGTGAAACAAGCTATCTTTGTAATCATCGAATGAAATGGTTTTTTTGCACGATATTTCGTTTAATGCCCTTCGTTCGCTTGGAAACAATGTCGTCGTTTGTCAGAAGGCTGTACATCTTCAGTTTTAATGCTATAAATTCCCGAATTGGTACGCCCCGAGTTTCGTCCTTGAAAAGACCCAAAACCTTCTTGTTTCTATCTTTATCAAACCCCGGGGGAAAACAGGGATGATTTGCGGGATAATCCGAAAAATCGTATTCGTTTTCATGTTCGATCATGTCCTTATATATGTCGTTGGTTTCGACTTCCATTATGAGACTGTCCATGTCCGTATACAGCAAATTACACTTTTGCCCGTATCTCGCGCGCATATGATTGTAGTAGAAATTGTACATATGCCTTTTCGATAAATCTAATATGTCGACACCGGCATAGACGGGCTTACTTAGTTTGTCGGTACCTTTTTTCATCTTTACGAAAAGTAGATCCTCGTTGATTTGGATGAAGCCGTCGTACCAAGGTGAGGCGTTAATTTTTCGTATTCGTTCCTGATTATCGGTTGAACGAACGATTTTAAGGTCAATTCGACGTCTAACGTTTACCATCGTCTTTCCGAACGGGACGTTATTCATCAGCTTAAAAAATCCTTTTCAAAGGCGTTTTTTGCCGCCTTTCGAAGGGAAATATTTTTTTCGATGTAGGGCGCCAACCATGCCTTCTCGTCGAACCAAAGAATTCGATGAATTTTCGTTAGTTTTAGCCCCAGTTTTAAATAAAGATCCAACGTTTTGTAATGAACAACATAACGTTTTTATCGCGCAAATACGGCACGAGTTTGCGCGGCCCCGGATCGCTTATATTATTGTCTGCCAAAAATTTTCGTTGATAGGGGGGAAAGATCGTCGAGGGAGACTTGGAGACTTTCGGGGGCTAGAGGGTACGAATTTGTGCTATCGTTTAATTCCCTCGGGTACAAAAGTTCCACTTCGAGGATATGGCCTTTTCCTTGTAAGGGTCTAACGTGTTATCAACCCATTCAAAAATTTTTATAGGGAAGGGGATGCGTCATAGCCTCGCTATAAAGACTATTTGCATCGAGATAAAGAATATATTTCGATTGCTTATTAGGGTTATAACCAATGACATATGCGTTATTCGCTACTGAATAACGCGTGGGGCAGAATGTGATACCGCCTCGTATTCCCTTTTCAATAAAAAGATGCATTTCGTAGTCCGAGATAAGACTGATTTCTATCCGGCTAATCTTCAAGGCAGCGTCCCAGCTCAATCCCGGCAAGGTGTGGTACCAGCTTGGATCTAGACTGTAAGTTTGTAATGACATGTTACGAAATTCTTCAAAGACTTCGGCCAATAAAAGAACGTCACTTTTGAGATAGAGGTCGTGGTAATCGCTGATGCTCTTACAACCAGATTTCGCCCAAATTGCTCGCGCTTGTTCGTACTCAACATCTGAAATATTGCTATCGGAAAGCTTGCTGTAAAAAGTGTTTCATCGAATCGCGAAAAACTATCGATATATTCATACGGGTAAATCGCTTTTTGTTTCAAAAGAGAGATTTTGCCTTCCAAAAAAAAAAAAAAAAAACAGATGTCATAATCGGGAAGTCGGATAAATTCGCCACGAGATCTGCCAGAGATCGGTTTAAAAACTGGAACGATTTGATAAAACGCAGTTGTCCGAGTGAGAAACTGATAAATTTCTCGCCGTTTTGAGGGATAACCGAAATATTGCCATCTGCTTTGCCAATTTCCGGATTGATTAAATGGCTGTCATAATTGTTTGCGTTGTGGAAAATGATGGGTATAGGCGTTTTACCTTTAAGGGGCTTTAAGGGGCCGCCCCCAAAAATTTGCCGGTCAGGTGACAGTGGCTAGAAATCTTTATAATATCAAATTTTTCGTTAGACACGTCCTCCATGATTTGATCCAGCTTGTCTTTTACGAGGGATCTCCTCGATTCATTTTCGGGAGGCAGTCGATTCAATTCGACTAAAAGCTTTCTTCTAAGGATCCATAATCTACGCCACTCCTCATGGTCGCTATCATCTACAAAGCCTTTTTTACAAAGCCAACACTTTTTTGCGCGCTCGTGAGCCGTTTTGTCCTTGCCCGACATAACACTGGGGGTTTTGGTGACAAAAACTCCGTTTATTCGCTCCCTTCCCACGGTATAGGATGGGGGCTCGACGCGAATGCCATTCCCATCTCGCCAAGCAACGGCATACCAATACCCGCATGTCTCGTGACGATCGGTCTTTCGGGTTCGATCACCGACATCTTCATTCATAGGCACGATGAGTGACTCGAAATCGGCGTATATGACGGCATAGCACGGGTGTGTTTTGCTAAAATTCGTAAATTTTACGGTCGAACCCTCTTCGGGCATAATCAGCCTTTGAGGTGGGTTATTGATGCCGCGACAGTCGGCGACTTGTTTTTTATGCGCTTCTGGACACCAGAAATGGGTGAGACCGAAATCGCACATAAACTTCATCTCTTTATGTTTTGTCTCGGAAGAATACAATAAGCGGGATTTTTAATCCATATGTAATGATATCGATCGTCTTTTTCTATAAACAATAGAATAATACGTTTAACATCGGACGACTTGTCGGAAATCCGATATGGGAATATGCTGTCGCGGCGATAACCGAAGACGTTAACGGCGATATTGGCATTACGATGTTCGAATTTGACGATGTCGTCCAACAGAGTTGGAAAGGAGAGCTCACAAATGTCGAAATTGTCGAAATACTTTTCATATTTTTGCGGCCGGTCGTGATGTTTGGGTATTGCCTCGTGATATAGACAGGCGGCGATGCTGTATAAAAAACAACGATCGTCCGTATTTTTCACGTTGATAATACAGCGTTTATGCTTAAGCTTAGCGGGTGTTTCGATGTAAGATGAGCCGCGAAACGGTTGATATCGCGCGAAAAACAAAAATACGGTTTTTACCTCAACAAATTGCCACTGCGTTCCGGGGTTTCGAGTGTGGCCTCAAAACGATCTTTTATTTCCCGAATCACCCTGGGAATGTCGGCCTCTCGTAAATTTATATATTGCCTCGAGCGTGTATATTGATCTACATACGTGTAAATATTACCAACGAGTAGTCTCTTGAAAACGCATAATAATTGAATTTGGAATCTCAAAGGATTTATTTCTCCACGCCGTGGGGGAGAGACTTCTCGAGCGCGTTCTTTTTCTTCTGCTTGGGCGCCTTATTATTCTTCTTCTGCTTGGGCGCGTTCTTCTTCTTCTGCTCGAGCGCGTTCTTCTGCCCGAGAGCGTTCTTCTTCTTCGGGGTTGTATCCCGTTAGAAATTCTACCGATTTCGAATAGAAATATTTTAGAATCGAAAACATTGTCTTTTTATTATGAATTTCTTTTTTAAATCAATTTTATTTTGAAATTTTACGATCGATTTTCCGGGAAGCGAAATCGAAAATAGAAAAAAATTCGAGCGGGAGATGTGTGGGTGAAATTTTCCGGGAAGCGAAAGTGAAAAAATAAAAATTTCGAACAAGAGATGGTTAGATGAGATTTTCAACCACAAATATGGTAGGTGGGTTAGAACCCCCAGTATGCCAAAAAATTTCGAACGGGGGATCGTTAGGTGATATATTCCGGAAATTTCGAAAGGGAAAGTAGAAACAAAATTTAAGCAGGGATGGTTAGATGAGATTTTCAACCACAAATATGGTAGGTGGGTTAGAACCCCCAGAACACCACACATAAAATGGTATTATTAGTACCAAATATTACTTTTGTATAGGATTATCAGCTGGTACCGAAATACCAGGTACTAGGCTTATGTATACCCTCGGAGACTCAAACGGTCCACCAGCAGAGACAACGACCTAGTGGTTATAAATATTATTAACATTATACAAAAGTATCTAATATATTAGACTTCATTAAATCGTGTGAACATGCACATATATCCTGAGAAATAGAAATTGTCAACTGAACATACTTACCCATAACCTAGCATTCTACAAACAACTTCAGCAGCACTGTTATTAAAGTAATCATCACATACTGTTCCCCACTGACTGTTATGATACACTTCTAAACGACCTTCTGAAGTGCTAGGACCATCAACTAATCTAATCCTTGTACCTTTTTAAACAGAGAGAGAAATTTGATAATTGATAATTTATATATATATATATATATATATATATATATATATATACATATTGTTTGTTTATTGTTGTTTAACGTCCCACTCGAGAATATTTCACTCATATGGAGACGTCACCAAATGCCGGTGAAAGGCTTCAAATTTTGGCCTATGCTCGGCACTTACGGCCATTGAGTAGTGAGGGTTCTTTAACGTGCCGACACCTACTGTGACACGGGACCTCGAGTTTTACTGTCTCATCCGAAAGACAAGAAACCAACCTGCCGCCGGCGGGACTCGAACTCACGACCTCCGATCCAAAGTCGAGCGCGATACCGACTGAGCCAGGCCGTCTCTCTCTCTCTCTCTCTCTCTCTCTCTCTCTCTCTCTCTCTCTCTCTCTCTCTCTCTCTCTCTCTTATAACAATTATCGACAACTTCATGTATTAACCGAAAATGAGGTCATTAATTATTGTATTACATGACATTTAATCAGTTTGACACCGATGCGAATGTGTAAATCTCGCAAATATTAGTAAGATGTGGGAGTCTAGTCAGGTATTGTGATCTTATTAAGGATGAACAACTAAAACACGTCTAGTATTTTTAGAATCCTTCTTTTCCAATACTGTTTGGACACCATCATCGTCAGTAGTGGTGAAACGAAAACGTTTGCTTACACTCTCGTTGTCGGTCATTTTGAATACACTTCCTGGACGCTAAATATAGCTAGACAGCGTTGATGATTGGCTAAACGTGTCAAGGTTCGGGGATCCCCTTGTGCTATTTATATGTACAACCTCGATGTGTTACATTGTTATATCAACCTACTAAGCGATTAATGGGTTAATATAACGATTGAACGAGAACGGAAAGTTTGAAACAAACCAAACAGAAACTAGATAATAAGAGTCATGTAATAAGCATATATATATATATATATATATATATATATATATATATATATATATATATATATATATATATATATATATATATATATATATATATATATATATATATATAGTATATGTCCCACGCTTCGGCTCACCCCCGGTTTCCCCGGTTTCCCGTGTTACATCCGATTTCCCGTACTTAGCTTACACTCGGTTTCCTCCCGTTCCCCGTTACCACATTCCCATTTCTTTCTCTTCTCCCGTTCGAGCGCTTTCCCCGGTTCCCTCGTGTTTTATATTACACCCGTTTCCCGTTCTTAGCTTAACGGTTTCCTTACGTTCCCTCCTTTTTCCACATTCCTCTTTCTTCTCCGTTCAAGCGCTTTTCTCTTTTCTCCCATTTGAGAGCCTTTCCCCACGGAAAGACAGGAAAATATACCTTTTTGATAAAATTTCTTCCCACCAGAATCTCAAGTTTACGACCTTTTTCGACGAATATAGAGTCTTCATATTGAGGCGGGGGGATATAGATAAATCTCGAAAATTTGGTTAAAAACAATAGAAGATTACAAAACGGCGATAAAATTCGTATTATCATCTATCACGACGCTTTTCCGCACGCATTCAGTATAAAATATATAACAATTTTAGCTAGCAATCTATTCGAAGAATTGCGAAAGTATATAGAATATAAAGAAGTTCCTATAGAAGAAGTAGAAATATCTGTTCATTCGACAATAATGCCTCTCGGCACGGGGAGACCCAAAGAACCGATGACAAAGGCAAATTCGGCATCGAGAAGAAGCGTTATAACGATTAAAAATGGCGACGCTACATGTTTGGCTCGAGCTATCGTGACGGCGTTCGCCAATAAACATAAAGATAGATGGACGGAAGTGAGCTTAAAAATGGTTTTAATAGCAGTCGGAAATTACAAAAAGAACAAGCTGAAAAGCTTCTCCGAGAAGCTGGGGTTCCTATTCACGATCACGGCTCGACTTTAGAAGACGCGAAAATGTTCGCCAATCACTTGGGCGTACAGATTAACATCGTGGACGGCGAGATATTAAATCGAATTATCTATACGAGCGAAGGAGACGACGATGGCGCGATATACATTTACAAAAATAAAAATCATTTCGATGTGATTACGAGCATGACGGGATTTCTAGGTAAAAATTATTATTGCCATACTTGTAAAAAATCGTACGATAGACGAGATCGCCATAAATGTCCCAAAAAATGTTTATCGTGTTTCGGTTGTAATTGCCCGGGAGGGGAAAGAATCGTATGCGACGATTGTAACAGAGCGTTTTTCGGCGAAGAATGTTTTAACGAACATAAACGTAATAGGGGGGCGAAAAACAAGGAAGCGGATATCGTTTGTTTAATCGTTAAGAAATGCTTAAGCTGTGAACGAACGGTCAAAGATTTGGAACATCACATATGCGGCCATTCATCTTGCGCAAATTGCGGCGAGTACTGCGATATGGCGGAACATAAGTGTTACATGGTTACAAAGAAATGTAAAGGAGGTAAATGTCCATCCCCCCTCGGGTGCGACGGAGGATGTTATAGTTGTAAAACGCGAACGGCGAAATACTATTTTTACGACATAGAATCGACTCAAGACACCGGCGTTCATATCCCGAATTTAATAATTTGTCAGGATTTTCCCGGCAAACAATACGAATTTTCTAACATAGACGATTTTTGCGAATTCGTTCTTAAACAAAAAAGGGTACTTTCATCGCTCACAACGCGAAAGCATACGACGCGCAGTTCCTTAGAAAACAACATTAAACCCTATTGTATTTACAACGGCACTAAAATTATGTACATGGAAGTCGGACATATTAGATTTATAGATTCTATAAATTTCGTCTTATCTCGTCTGGCAGATTTTCCGAGAACGTTTGGACTAAACGAATTAAAGAAGGGTTATTTCCCGCATTTTTTCAACAAACCGTGTAACCAAGATTACGTCGGGCCGTTACCTAGCAAAAAACATTACGGCGTCGATTATATGAGCGCCAAAAATAGAATGGTATGATGTACGAAAAAGCGAACCTTTCGATTTTAAAAAAGAACTAATCGAATATTGCACGTCGGATGTCGATATATTACGGCGGTCTATGTTAAAATTTAGAAATGATTTCATGAAGTTGGAAAATATAGATCCGCTACAATATATTACGATAGCTTCCGTATGTATGGCTATTTATAGAAGTAATTACATGCCCGAAAATACGATCGGTGTCTATAAAGATACTAGCACTCACGAAATATACAGCGAACTTTCTATTTCCTGGCTCGAATATTTAGCCGAGAGAGATAAAGTTAACATTAGATACGCTTTGAACGGCGGTGAATTTAATATACCCGATATCGGCAAAGTCGACGGATATTGCGAAGAAACGAACACGGTTTACGAATTTCAGGGTTGCTTCTGGCACGGGTGTAAAAAGTGTTTTACTGGGATACTATTAATTCCAGGAACCAAATAGATATGACTACGCTTCGAGACCGAACCGAAATTAAAAACGCAAAAATAAGACGCGCGGGGTATAATTTAACGGAGGTTTGGGAATGTCAGCTCGGTAAAAACGTTAGGAAAAATAACGAGGTTGTAACGCCGTTAAATCCTCGAGATGCCTTTTTCGGAGGACGAACTAATATTACTAAATTATTATACGATTTTAAAAAGGGCGAAAAAGGACGATACGTCGATTTCGTTAGTTTATATCCCACGGTTCAGTTTTTCAAACCATACCCCGTCGGGCATCCCGTTAAAATATTTAATCCGGAAAAGGTCGATCCTTCGTGGTTCGGATTCGTAAAATGTAAAGTCATCCCTCCTAGAAAGTTATACCACCCGGTTTTACCCGTGAAAATTAAATGCGGAAACGCGAAAAAACTCTTGTTTCCGCTGTGTAAAAAGTGCGCCGAATTAAAAATTAATAGATGCGCGCACGACGACGAGGAACGCTCTTTTATAGGAACGTGGTGCACTCCCGAATTATTTAAGGCGCTGGATAAAGGGTACAAAGTCGAAAGAGTTTACGAAGTATGGAATTTTACTAGCGATAACGATCTGTTCAAAGAGTACGTTAAAAATTTATGAAGATCAAGATGGAAAGTTCTAAATTAAAGGTGGGTCCCGGTACGCCGTACACATCGGAGGAACATTACACAAAAATCGTCAAAGAAAAATTGGGTATCGATTTGGGTAAAATAGAATATAATCCGGGCATGCGGGCTATAGCCAAATTATGTCTCAATTCCCTTTGGGGTAAATTCGGCCAAAGAGTTAATATGAAACAAGATAAATACGTAAACGAGCCGCGAGAATTTTACGAAATATTATTGGACGACAAAATAGACGATCTTACCGTTCGGTTTATAAACGACGAAATGGTCCAGATGTCTTACGATTTAAAAGATCAATTCGTCGATAAATGCAACGATATTAATATTTTCATAGCTTGTTACACGACGGCTCACGCGAGAATGATGTTATACGACGTTTTAAACGAATTAGACGATCGCGTTCTCGGCTTTGACAACGACAGTGTTTGGTACGTCGATCGCGACGACGACGTAACGATCGAAACGGGAGACGGTTTAGGCGATTTAACCGACGAATTAGAGGGGGATTATATAGATAAATGGGTCGCGACGGGCCCAAAGTCTTACAGTTACGCAACTCATAAAAATAAAACGGTTTGTAAAGTCAAAGGATTTTCCCTTAATTACGAAAACTCTCTGTATATCAATCAAGACACGATGGCCGATATCGTTAAACAAACTCGCGACAGAATAACGATGGTCAGAGAAAACGCCATCACGCGCGATCCAAAAACTAAACTAGTCGTTGATAAATTTCAGGCTGTGCTACGATAAACGTGTAATTACGGATAATTACGACACTTTACCCTACGGATATTAAATTTATTATCGATAAGATAATACATTTATTCGACGACCAACAATTCTTCTCTAACGAAATTTCTCTGAGGCGCCGGTTCTTTCAGATAATACACGTCGATACCTTGCATTCTAAAATACCGATCAATTTCGTGTTTATCGACGCTCCAAATCGGGTCGGTGGCTCTTCTTTTACCCCCTTCCAATTCACAAATATCGTACTTTAGAAAAGGGACTGATGGGCGGCTGAAATTTATCGACGGGTTTTACTTTTTCGGGCGGTTTCGTCTCTTCGTTAATCGCCTTTACGACCGCCGGTAAACGCTTCACCCACTCTCTGTTCCGATCGTCGGATTTCATCTCTCGATGGTATTGATAAACGAAATGTTTTTCGGCTAGAGTTCTATTAAATCTCTCGACAATAGCCTGATCGCGATGAATATCGACTCTACCCCTTCTTATTCTAGTGTCGTGTTTAGACATTAATTTAGATACGGCTCCCATGAATTCGCGACCGGGATCAACTTGTAATAATTTCGGAAATTTTAAATGTCTACCATAAATTTTCTCGAAGGCGTCGGCCACTTCTTCGGCGTTTTTAGTCGTTAAAGGTTCCGCTTCTTTGTATCTAGTTCCTACGTCTACCACCGTCAGCGCGTATTTATACGTTTTCTTTCCTATTCAATCGTGCGGTAGAAATAGTAAATCGGCTTGATGCGTCGCGTTTTCTTCTACGTTTTCAAACTTAGGTCGTACGATTTTCTTGGGAGCCGGCAAATAGATTTGCCACACGTCTTGTTTTTTAAGAAAATCTAACGCTTCCATTTCCGTCACGCCCGCGGCAATAGCTAATTTTTTGATCGCTATTTTTCCCTTCCAGTATCCGCGCGGGCTATAATATATCTTTTTCATATCCATTTTATTAATAAATTTATATCTTTTAAAGATATAAATTATTTTAGCTTTTTCGCGACGTAGAACACTAAGCCGGTTCCTATTAAGACGAATAAAATTTCTTTATCTTTTTGTTCGTCGCTCGGCTCGTAAAAATCGCTCAATCTCGGCTCGGCCGAGATTTCTTCCTCGCCGGTCATTTGAGAATATAATCGCATAGCGTCGTCCCCTTCTTTAAAAGTGTAAAGAGCGTGGCCTTCTTTTCACAAACGTTCGTTTAGAAAATCCAATCTTTTTTGTCTTTTACGATTCCAAGCGTCTCTAGCCGCGGTAAGTCGTTCCAATGCGCGATCGTGACGTTCCCGTTCTTCGTGATTCGAAAATAGAAATTGCGACCCAGAAAACGCGATCGCGTTTACGATAGCCCCTCCTAGCATTAATCCGATTGTAGCCATTTTAATTGAGAAAATATTTTCTTATTTCATGATATCGGCCGGGATAATACCGCGTTTAACTAGCATATCTTTCGTATACGTGGCTAGAACGTAATCGAGCATGAGCATTCCGATGTGTTTCGGATCAAATTCTAATTTGGGTGCGGACATTTTGAAGAATTTTTTAGATAATTGCGCGTAACCGATAGCAATTCCTGTTTCGACTGCGGCGTGATAAGCCGCGTTTACTAAATCTTTTTCGTTGGCCGACATTTTATTAAGAAAATAATTTTTTTTAATACATTTCGTGAACGTTCGCCTCTTCTTCTCGTTGTACTACTTTCACCTACGGTTCTTCTTTCGGCGATCTCAACAATAAAAACGCCGCGACACCGCCTATAATAAGCCATTTCCAGACATCGTTGCTATTAGCATTGCTGTCGTTGCTATTAGCATTGCTATCGTTGCTATTAGTATTGTCATTATGTTTTTGCCATCTAATTTTAGCACCCTTCCGGCCCGCCGCCGAACGTTTCTCTCTTATTAATTCCTCCGGATTCATCTTGTTTTACGATGTGATCGAAAAAATCTTTATATTCGCTTTCCAACAAATCTAATACGAATTCCGTCTTTCCGCGGTCGGTGGCAACGGCTATCATCGCGCAATGGGGACGTTTGATAAAATTTTTTAAAAGTAATTTAAAGAAAAAAGATTTAAATTATTTAAGACATAACGATCACGAACCAACCGTTCGACATATTTATTTGTCCGTCCTTAACGACGAAAATGTAAACGTCTACGGGATCGGTATCGATTTCGGGCTCGCGTTCTATTCGCACGGAAATGCCCTCAGAAATGTTTTGTAATTTTCGTCCCGTCTCGTGAAGATAGTTTTCGGGAGTCGTTCGGAGATCTAACCACAAGCCGTAATGCCCGCTGAGATACTTCCCTAAAGTCATTTCCGTCAACATCAATTCTTTGGCCACGGAATCTGTTTGTTTTTCCCGATTTAGTCCCGCTAAAAAGAATTTCTTAATTTCTTCGAATTGTTGGTGAGAGCGCATTCCTTGCGAGAATAGCTGATTCGGTTGACTCTCGATGGTGGTTTCAACTTTGGTTATTCGCGGATTATAAAATTCTTCCGGATCGCCCTTCGAAATGTCTTTGAACAAAAAACAATACGCCGCTCAGGGATTTCGCCAGAGTGTTGATTTGATAATTCAGTACCGTGTCCGATTTCTTGCTTCTGGCGAGATTCGCGTCCGTAATCTTTTCGAACTCTAAGGATATATTACTAATTTTATAGCCGACTTCTTTATCTTCGTGGCGGCCGTAAAAATAACCTTTTTAGCGTTGTTAAACGTTAACACGTATTCTAATCGATCTTGCAATCCCGCTTGATAGAACGAAATAGATCGAAATCCAGGGGAATACAAAATCTATTTCGGAACGTCGCGGCAATTTCGTAATCTTCCGATTCGGTGCGGGCAATCTTCCGAAGGGTTTAGCTCTTAAAATATTCAGATCTTTAGTTTGTATTCCCTGATACGCCAAGTTTCGCCGCTCTATCTTCCAGAGATCGTTATACAACAAAAATTTGTTCGCGACGTCGCTCGTTTGAACGGTGTTTCCAGATATTTTAATTTCTATTTTTTTTACTATATTGCGACCGACGTTGTTGTATAGGCCCGCCTTACCCGTATCGCCCCCTTCTACGTCAACTTCGATATCGAATGCCAAATGCGTCGTGCGAGGAACGATGACGTCGTTTTCGCTTAAATTCTGGAAACGGACCGTTAACGTTTGGTTTTCGTCTATAGTCGACGGACTGTGAGAAATCGTAACGGATTGCCTAATACCCTTTATACCGTGAGGTAATCTTAATTTTCTATCGGGGTTTAAAATATCGCCGTAATTCATCGTGTTTTTCTTATCACGAGATAACAATTTTAAGTCTTTTATAAAAAATGGCAGATTTCGAAATGCGCGATTTCGACGAAGAAACGCCGTTATTGGATGATGAGGAAGAAACTTCTTTCATAAATATCGACGAACAACTTTTACCAGATGTACCCATTGTACCCCGTGAAAATCAGAGAGAACTTCTCAGAACCGAAACGCTATTAGCCCGGTGGAAAGAAAAAAACCGGAGGGATTGACGGGGTTTAGAGTTTAAATCGGACGAGGGAGGCGGTTTATTCGTAAAACACCACGATAATTGGGTAAAAGAATCCGGATCAATTCTTAAGAGTCAGCACGGTGAGAGGACGTGGCGATACTAATCTTGTCAGGAGATTAGGTTTGCTTCCTACGCCAAAACTCGAAAGAGTATCGGAAAATGTCGCAAGGGTTACCGAATCTATAGAAATGACTGACTTGAGAGAAGAAACGCGAGTAAAACAATTAGACGACGGAATATAAGATTGTCGGATAGTCTACAAGATCTCCCATCGGAATTGCCCGTGAGAGAGCTCTCGGGATTATATAAATCTTTAAAAAATATTCGCGGCTCCTTGCGGGTTCAGGAAGCTAAAAGAGTAGAATTAGAGCGAACAATCTCGCAGTGGGAAGAATCCGGACGATGAAGAACATATCCGGGGAGAAATTAATAAAGCCCGCGATGAATTAGGCGGAATCGATGAAAGTATCGGCATTCTGTATGCCAAGCTGAAATCTCAACTCGCGAATATCAAAGAGAGTATTACGGGATTGTTGGACGAAAATCTCACTCTGAGAGAAAGAATCGCGAATTTATTCAGAGAACAGGGGATCACCATTTTCTCGATACTGGCGACTATCGGGTTTTTAGTAGAATTATTACTACCCGGAATTACTCCCGCCCCGACACCGCCATCACCGGATAAAGGAGGCTTAAAAGAATGGCTCAAGAAGCAATTAGACGCCTCTGCACGAATAACACGTTTCATATTTAGTACTATTTGTCATCCATTTTTTACAGGAAGTACAAAATTTCAACGAAGCGATTCCCCCGCGACTTTTCACGTATTTATGATGAGCACTACAAGAACCGAATTCGGGATCATTGAAAGGGGACACGGATATGTTCGACGCATACGCGGCATTTGGCACGTTTTTTTATCGTCTGGCCAAGAAATTAACATTTGCTTTGTGCCGCATTTACTAAATATCTTGTCTAATAAAATAAGCATTTTTATCTATAAATATACTTTCTTAAATCGCTTTGAAATTTTCGCGTACTATATCATTATCAAATTTGTGTGCACCCGAAAAGATTACGTTCGAACGGGAGAAAGGCGCTCAAACGGAAGAGGAGAAAAACATTCGGAGGGAAAGGCTCACGAACGGGAGAAGAGAGAAAAGCGCTCAAACGGGAACAGAAAGAGAAATGTGAAAACGGGAGGGAACAAGAGAAACATGGGGAAAGGCTCTAAAATGGGAGAAAAGAGAAAAGCGCTCGAACGCAGAAGAAAGAGGAATGTGGAAACGGGAGGGAACATAAGGAAACCGTTAAGCTAAGTACGGGACACGGGTGTGATATAAAACACGAGGGAACCGGGGAAAGCGCTCGAACGGGAGAAGAGAAAGAAATGGGAATGTGGTAACGGGGAACGGGAGATAACCGTGAGTAAGCTAAGTACGGGAAATCGGATGTAACACGGGAAACCAGGGGAAGCGGGGGGACCGGGGGTGAGCCGAAGTGTGGGACATATGCTATATATATATATATATATATATATATATATATATATATATATATATATATATATATATATATATATATATATCGCTGATATATATGAACCGAAATTTATGCTGTTAGTTAAGGGTATTCTCGGGTCAATTTAATTTAACAAGTATTGAACCTTTTGAAAGCTTCCGGACATGGAATTCGTTTTTGTGTATCCTACTGAATGTCTATCATTAACAGTTTTATTAAGCATTCAAATTTAAGAGAAATTCCGCGACGGCAATGGGTGTTTAGATTATTTACCTGGAATATATTTCAGAAATATCCGATATGAAAGCTCTAGCTCCAAGACACGGCATCACGGTTTCGCCCGCAATCCAGGGAATGCTTCGCAAGAAATTTTCAATCTTGAAATCTCGGGTAGATAATAAGCTAGATTCCAGACCTGTTTCTATCCCAGGTACTGAATTAAACTGACATTTTCTCCACAATAAATTCATTTCAACAAACACAAATCTTATAAGATAAATGCAAGAGGGAGTCAACAAATGTAACGGCAGAAATTCTGGAATTCGTCATGATTTGGCATCTAAGTTGCTGTGCCAGACAAGTTGATCTTGAACTGTGCACTAACAGTGAAGTAGAAATCTAGTTGCAACTCGTACAGTAAACATTGTCATTTCTAAAAGTATTAGTATTATATTTGCGGCCACCGAAAAAAAAATTCCCAAGAGATCTGAATAAAAAACAACACGCACATATTTTCGCATACACTCTCCACTAATTCTTTCCTGCGAAACTCTTAATATAAAAATCTCAGATACCAAAGTATAAATCTTAAGGATGTCCAGGATACAGATACAAATCTGGTAAAACCTGAGCTCTGGCAACCAAGAGGTGGGATCAGGTGCAATGTAGGAGTAAGCATCCCATGTTGACCGGTCACACCCGCCGTGAGTCGAGTAAGATCCAAATGAAATACGAGAGGAAAAAATCCTCGTCACAATTGGTACAGACATCTCAACAACCGCGATCGAACAGGCAACTCAACATTTACTTAGTGAAACAGATTAATCGCAAACAAGACTATTTTACCGACCGTAAAATTTGCGGAACGTTGACATCAGACGCGGTTTTCGATATCCCTTTGTCAATAATTTGTCAGCGAGCATAGTTTACCTCTGTATCTTATATGTTGAACACGCCCTGGCATATCGGATCATTTGTAAAATATGAACGCCATATGCCGGTGATTGTTGGTTTTTACTACTTAAATGTTGAAAATTTACGATGGAAAAGCCGACATCGTCGCATTCGTCGTATAGCTTAGTTGTTAATTTCCCGTTTGTGTCTATAGTAAATAAAATGTCTAAGTATGAAGCCTGTGTGTTTGATTATGTTATATCTTTAATATCAATTTCGCTGGGATATATCGCATTGATTTATATTGAACA
>BROG01000797.1:145000-192500 GCA_030159075.1 Atrina japonica
TGTACTTACTACTCAATGACAACTGGATTTCCAGGGGTCCGTGTTTGTCTAATATCACCAGATATGTACATGTATTCTGGACATCCTGTAGATTCATACTTTGGTATTTAGGATGTTATATAAGTAAGTGAAACACATTTAACAATACTTCCCTATATTGCAATGTGAACTCGTAGGATTATTCAGTATCTCGTATGTACGATGGCTGATTTGTGCCATTTCTTTGTTTCGTTGCTTCGACCTTTCGCAGGTAACACAAATCAGCCATCGTACGTCTGGCCACCGATGATGCAGCCCTTACTGTCTTGTACAAGGAGTTCATCAGCGCATTTTTCCTCTGTTTGAAATGTCATTCCAATCTTCTGTCAGAGAACTCATTATATCTACGAGAGTAACGCCTGTCCTTCGGATGAGACAGTAAAGACCGAGGTCCCGTGTCACAGTAGGTGTCGGCACGTGAAAGAACCCTCACTGCTCAATGGCCGTAAGTGCCGAGCATAGGCCAAAATTTGAAGCCTTTCACCGGCATTTGGTGACGTCTACATATGAGTGAAATATTCTTGAGTGGGACGTTAAACAACAATAAACAAACAAACAATCAAACGAGAGTAACTCGGGTATTTCCACACACATTACCTTTCTGTCCAGTTCGAAATCTTGACTGTACGGAGGCCATTCGAGTCGGTATATGTTATAGACCCGGTTGTATCAAAGTGTAATGAATCATCAAAACCTAGATTAACTACGATGGTTGACTGATAATTTTTAGCCTTGTTTTGAATGAGTTAAACAGGGTTACACTTGTCAGCCCATCTGTTCTCCGACTATTCAAGGATGCATAAAGAACGAATGGTGTCATTTGGTCATTTTTGTCGACGGGGTAACACTCGAAAGTAAACAGGGCAAGTTACTTTAGTAAACCGGACAAAATTGCCAAGAGGGCGGCAGTGATTCAATATTTCTATTCAGTTCTATTAGAATTAAAATTGGAGCATATTAAAAAGGGTAAAAGATTATGAAAGTTCAATAATAATTTGCTTAAGGATGATAATTTTATTAAAAAGGTAACAGACATTACTGACTCAACAATAAAACAAAATTCAATAATGATATATAACAGAGATAAAATAACAAATACTATTTCTAGTCATATTTTTTTAAAACTCTTTTAATGAAAAAAAGAGGCATGACTATTCCATATTCAAGTTTTAAAAATAAAGAAAAAAAATGAAAATGATCTCACTAAAAAAAAATGATAAAGAAAAGCAAACCTAAGGTTTTTATATGATTTTCATAAATTAGAGGAATATAAAACTCAATTAGAAAAAATAAGAGAAGAAAAACTGAAGGGGTCAATGATCAGAACAAAAGCCAAGTGAAATGATGAAGGCGAAAAACCAAGTCAATATTTTCTGAGGCTAGAAAATTTTACCAACAAAACAATTCAAAGAGTAGAACTTGAAAATGGTAACATAGTATTAGAACAGTATAAAATATTAAAAGAAATAAAAAAAAAACTGCTACCAAAATGTATACTGTAGTAAAGAAAAAAATGATATAGATCTAAAACTTTTCTGGGAAATTATGAGTGCTAGAAACTAAAAGATGAGCAAAGAGGCCTATTACCTTTTACTGAGCAGGAAGTTTCAAAAGTTTTAAAAACATGAAAATGATACGTCACCAGGTTCGAATAGTTTTTCTGCAGAATTTTAAAAAGGTTTCTATTGTGGTATTAATTGTTTTATTACAAGAGCTATAAATAGCATCTATAAAAACAAAAAATTACCAGTAACTTAAAGACCAGGAATAATTACATGCTTTCCATGTACGCTGTTTCCAAGTAAGCCGATAACATAAGTACTTCGCAAAACCATCTATGAACATAAATATATAAATGAATAAAATTGAATAACATTTATTGTAACATTGATTTTAATATGATTTTCTGGCACCCATTGACCTACCATACCAACGCTCTCGAAAAAAATCGAATTAAGGGATATTTCATTATTTTTATTGATGTACGCAGACGACACTGTATTAATTTCAGAATCAGTCGATGGTATGCTAGAAATTTGGAATACGTTACAAAATTATCGTGAAGATTTGAACATTAATGTGAATGTACAAAAAAATAAAATTGTAGTTTTTCATAATGTTGGTAGATTGAACCAAAATTGTATTTAGATAACGAACTTAATGGGGTCGTAAACAGTTTTTCATATCTTGGTGTATTTTTTTTTATATAATGGTAAGTTTACAAGGGCGCGGAGTGTTTTAGCCCCACAGGGTCGCAAACGTATGGTTAAAATTTGGAATATTTGTAATTCTAACTACCTAAATATAGAAAAAAAAATCTTATGTATTTGACACGTATGTAAACAATAAGTGGTTTTGTCCATGGCATAGGTACAGAACGTATGCATACAGTATGTAAATGTATATTAAAGGTAAAATAATGTAGCAATGTTTATGCTATAATCAGAATTCGGTAGACATCCATTGAGTATATATCGAAAAAATTATATTTTGAAATACTGGACAAAACTTTAAGATACCGAAAATTGAATTCTTAGATCTATTTATGATCATATAAATAGTCAATTTAATACTAATGTTAATTCAGAGAGGATGCTTACTCCTCCGTGACACCTGATCCACCTCTTTGATTCCAGAGGTCCGTGTTTGTCCATTTTTACCAGATTTGTATCTATATCTTGGACATCCTAAAGATTTATACTTTGGTATCTGAGATGTTTTACATTTGAGTCATGTAAACTATGCTGTGAAATATGGGTCTGGGTTCTCTATGGTTACAATTATTTGTTCCAAATCGTAAAGCTTTATACATATCTGTAAAACTAAACTATTCAACATTTTTCCTTAATATGCATTTATTTTGAAGAAAATGTCGTTTGCACAGATACTTTACTGATACCGTCATACCACAATATAGCTTGAGGAAGTCATTACTCGACTCTCATATTTATATTTTAGCAATACTTAGAATGTCCGCACATAATCTTTTGATTGAAGAGGGTCGTTATAAAGAAAATGTACCTCGTGAACATAGATTATATAGTTTAGTTCCATTAAGGATATTGAAGACGAGTTTTATTTCCGTTTAGTGTGTCCACTATATCGTAATTTATGTTGTATGTATAAAAAGGTATTATTATTTAAATCCGTCAATGTTTGATGGAGCATTAGCTGTGTTTACCACAGAACATTTTCTTTATTATTATTCCTGTATATTTTATAAAAATCAGGTCAGATCCAGTATGGTATTCATATACAAATAATGAGGTTGAATTATTTCAATTGCAAGTAAAAAAAGTGCCAAATCGAAGTTCCTCAGGCAATTTTCACAAAATACATAAGAATTTGTATGCCTGTGTATATCAGTTTTTGTTTTGCTACTGTATATCAATATAAGTAGTAAAAACGGAAAACAAGATTTGACAAAAAAAAAAAAAAAAAAAAAATAATGCCAGATTAAAAATTAATTAAATTACTTTCTGCTAAGAACAAAAAAGTGTTGAGCAATTTGGTAGAGTATCTCGTTACTGCAAGATTAGATCCGCACAATGAAAAAAATATCTTTCCTCCTATATCTGTCTCCAATATTTACATCCATTTACTTATACTCATTTGATTATTACATCCAATAACTATTTATTGTATTGATTTGTATTTATGTTCACCATTTTATTTGTATACATGTTTATTGCATACTGACCGTCTGGACGGTCAAAAGCTAATAAAACTTTACTATACAATAAAAAATCAGTCTGCAAATAAAATCGAGATGGTGAGGTTACCAGTCAATCAATCAACAGTCTGATGCTCAGCGGAATTGTTCTACACAAGACCTCATTTTAGAACCGATTATATGGTTAGATTGAAACCTTTGAAAAATATATAAACACCATTTATATGGAAAATAAAGTTGACACCTAGATCTATTTCGTTAATTTTTCGTTACGGAATAAGCACAGATATTTGCTCAAAATGGCACTTTTAACACCACAGATCCCCCCAAACCAGACTTTTCCCAGAAAAAACATAAACATTGACGTTTAAAACTCAGTTCTATCGAACTTTTCCCATGATGCTACAATGCGCTATCAAAACGGCTCTTGGTCCTGTTAGCATTCCTCTCCGAAAGAATGAAACATTTTCCGTTCAATGCAATATTAATCTTTGACACAACCCTTTCAAATTTTATTTCATGTCAGATCTCTTTAACCATGTGAAAAAGTCATTTATAATTTATTTGCATACAGTAAACGTGTTTATTTTTAGTAGATTGGTCACCTGTCTTCACATTAACAAGACGTAGGTAATACAGACTGTTATTCTTGTTTTTTTAACTATCGTCGTGAAATGACAGAAATTGTGATGTTTTTCTAAGAAAACAGGGCTCAATCCTGTTGATAAATGTATGTACTAAATTCTGTGCAGGTACCATATTCATATAGTACAAGCGAATTCATTTTACGTTAGTACGATGGCATAAAGCTGCCATCGACATGTTGGTATAATCTGATTAGTTATGTCGACATGGTGTGATAATTAATTGCGTTATATTGACAAAACGACTTAATTTTTATGACATATTCACATAAATTATGTCGACATAACCTCATATTTTTCTCAACAAGTCAACATATTGATATGGATTATATCGACATAATGTGACCAAATTATATCAATATGTCGACAAAAAGTGTTATTTATGACACAATATTTTGCGCAGAATAACGGTGACAATATATCGACAAGTTTCGAGAATCATTACATCATGTCAACATGTTGACATTCTGTAGTAATGTTAGCACTTACTTCGTTTATTTATTATGCAAACGTTTCACAAGGTTATATAAATACATGAAAAAATAAATATTTATTTCATATTATTATCCATTCTGGAATCCAGAGAAAAAACTTCTCAGAGTGTTTGAATTAGGCCTATCGAAATTTTTAATACCCCCCCCCCCCCCCACCGACTCGAAATCCTGGATCCAGCCAGGCTTCGTAAATAGAAATACAATAATGATATTTTTTGCTTATGTATTGGTTTGGTCAAGCAAATCGAACATTAACAAATCAGATGTTTTCAAAAATATTTATCTATTCTCAAGTATATGCTACCATACCCAAGGAGTTAATAAGTCTGCTATATAATTTGCAAATAAGTATATCAATGTGTAAACTAAACTAACAACTACCAGCCACTATGAAACCTTTAAAATTGACGTAAAACACCATTCAAAGTTCTCAGCATGTATTAATTTGAAAATTTATTTGTAAACCAAATTTGCATTGAATTAAAATGGATACGAGTTTCCCTTGTGTTATTATCTGCTATGCACAGACTTCCCCTGCATAGAGTCCCCCGGAAGAACGGCCCCGGGCCCAACTTTTCCTCTCGGAAAAATGGGCCAAAGACTAACAGATCAACTTTAAATTTTGAAATTCTTTAATTCCTCTATATAATTTCTGCAAATTGCTTGCGAAACCCAGGTTTGGCACTTTTTCACTTGGAATTGTTGACATCGGCCTTACTATTTGTCTATGAATACCACACTTGACCTGAATTTTTTCACAAAATATATAGCAATATAATTTTCAAATGCCTGTGTATAGGTCTTAGTTGTTATTGTACATTAAGTACAAGTAGTAAAAGTAGGGAAAATCGAAATAATTGGAAAACACAGCAAATACCCCAGTAACTTTCTATGGAAAATTTATTAAACTCATTTTTGCTTTAAGAAAATTTCTATGGATGAGAGAGGGGTGGTCTGATGGAGTTATGAATAGATAAATATAAATGCTTAATTCAAACAAATTGTATACATCATGTTTAAAATATATACATACCTCTTTCATCATACTATTTTACCTGTATAAGTATGTCAAAACAACTGTGTAAATAAGTTAAATAAACAAAAGCGAGGGTAAACATTGCATATTTGCAGGGAAATGGCATATGTTTCTTTCGTTATCAAATGCAAACAAGTGCTTAAGTCAAATGTTTAGTGTGTAACGCCATATGCATGATAATCATGCAAACATTGTAAACATAGGAACCTAGACCTTTTAGCACTGAGCAGTTTGGTTAAAACTGTGGGTTTGGTACATCCAAAGTAAATTCACATATGTTTATAGACACAACGAATCGACACTTCATATTTTAATTTTTTTTTTGTAAATCACATTTTTAAAGAAGAGAGGTTCACTTATGCAAACACAAGTTAAGAGTACAGCAACAATGATTCTTCTAATATCGTTTGTAACATTTTATAATAATAAAAAAAAGAAATTGCTCTTCGATTCACAGACACACACACACACACAGACACATACGCACAGACATATATATATATATACATATATATATATATATATATATATATATATATATATATATATATATATATATATATATATAAAGTTCATATAATTATCCACGGCGAAGTAGATTTAAATTGTTCAATAAAATGTTTTTGTTTGCTCTAGCACTTTCATGTCTAAAACATTCTTCAGGAGGATGTATTGATTTTAACTAAGTGTTACTGTGATGTACTATGATGCGTTATGATGACGTCACAATAGTGTGACGTGAGGCAACTTCCCTTGTCGTGTTAAGTGAAAAACAAAAAAGCCAACATATAATTGCAGTAAATCCATCTGATCTAAAACTAAGACCCTTAGTTACCGGCCCAATGTGCCCAACACACAGATTGAGTAATGTCTTAGAGATCGTCTTAAAACCACTATGCAAAATGATACCAAGCTACCTAAGAGATGACATAGATTTCATCATTAATTTACCAAGAATTGTGAAAAAAGATTCTATTCTTGTAAGCTTTGACGTGACAAGTTTATATACTAATATACCACATGATTTAGGCTTGGAAGCCTAACAATTTAGATCTACTTCGCCGTGGGTAATTATATGAACTTTATATGACTCTGTGCACAGCAATTTAAAACGGATTTATATATATATATATATATATATATATATATATATATATATATATATATATATATATATATATATATATATATATATATATATATATATATATATATCTGCTAAGATAAGATATCGGAGAAAGCTTTCATATTCTAACACTGAACAGTGTTATGACATATTGAATATAATTACTGCAAACCTGCAGTGCAATTGGTAAGGAATTGAAAAGATATGATGTAGACGTTTCTAATTAAACAGAAAGTTGCGAAGTCCGATCAGTGCATAGCTATCGATACGCAGGTTACGTAAAGCATGCAATTAAGACGATTTTTAGAGGGTATTTTATGTTAATAAAGTTTTGGAAATATGTTTTTTCCGCTTTTAACATAAAATGATAAAAACAAAAAGAAGTTTTAGTATTTTAGGACAAGTTTAATATTTAAGGTCTCCACAAGAGAACAACTGTATTCGTCACAGCAGTGAGATATTTAGGGGGATGCAAAGAAGAGTGGCCAATTCTTTGTTGTGCATTTTCAGATTAAATTCCACCCCTAATGCATTCGAACGCTCTGTTCCCATCCTAAATGCCCACTGCAGTTTTATTTTCTCTTTTTCATTCTCGTATTGTCAATGAACCTCCGTATCTGAATTCGCCATGAATATCACGGAACGACATTTTACTTCTAGTGGCGGTCCCACAGAAATTTTCACACATTATATTACAATCAAACGAAACAACATACCGAAGAATAATTTATGGTAACGGTATATCCTGATAATAGCATAAAGTAAAACGGATACTAAGTTAAAACATATTGATACGCTTACAGGTGGTAAACGGGTGGTATAGGAGCACTGAGAGGGAAAATAGCATCAACACTATATAGATATTATAAACATAACACCAAGGTTGTAATGCTGAAAATCGTTTCTGTCAATTCAGCTTTATCAGTTGAGTTTCAATTTTAAATGTATTTTCGAAAGGGAAAGTGGTATAATACACGACCAAATAATAAATCTACAAGTCTACATGTAAAAAGATAACTACCTTAGTTTTGGGGAATTTAGAAGTTAAGTGTTATTATCAGTGCGAATTATTACTTTATCATGAGATTATCAGCTGATACCGAGATACCAGTTACTAGATTTAGGTATACCCTTGTGTGTGGATTGAAACGGTCCACCAGCAGTGGCAACGGCCTGGTTATTATAGATATCATAAACATAATACCAAAGTTATAATGCTCAAGACGATCGTTTTTGTCAATTAGACTTCATCAGTTGAGCTCACATTTTAGATAGAATTTCGAAAGGGAAAGTGGCATAATAGACAGAGACAGAGATAAATATAAAGATGGAGAATATTATCAATAGTACGTTCACAAATATATATATATATATATATATATATATATATATATATATATATATATATATATATATATATATATATATATGTGTGTGTGTGTGTGTGTGTGTGTGTGTGTGTGTGTAAAACACCAAGATATCTAATTATGCGAGCGCTATTTGTATCGTATTTGGGAGAGATGTCCTTATGCACTTGGTGAGAAAATCACATATGCCTCTTATCATTGAGTGTGCATGTCAACTTATTGAAACAGAGATAGCAGTTTGGTTGCAAATTGTACCAATGTTGTTTAAATCTAAACTAAATTGGAACTTTAAGGTGGAAAATATACAAATAGTGCATTCAAATTAAATATTCACAAATATTTGAAAACAGATCTAGGGTGTCAAAAAGTAATCTTTTTTAAATTTTGTTTTTAGTTATATGGTGGCGGCCACTTTTTATTGGTGGAGGACAGAACCTGGTTACAATGTACCCGGGAAGAGACCACCGATATTCCGCAAGTAAATGGGCAAATAAGCTCACAAAATTCAGTTTTGGTTCCAGCGGGACTCGAACCTGCGCTGACAGGAAGTGAGAGGCACTATGGTTCAAAGCACGATGCTCAAACCCCTAAAAAGTATTAAATCTAAATATAGATAAATGATATCAATATTGAAACAGCATATCTAACATTAATATTGACATTACTGGGAGTATCTATTTTAAAAATGTATTGAAGAATTATACATATAGTGATTTTACTGATTTATTTACCAATTTGAAAAGAAGATTAAGAAATGATACCCACTATCAAAGTGTGCGAATTTATTTCTCCATCATCGAACATTTAGTGCATCAAATTGCCTTTTTAGTTTACTATGTAAATAAAACATTTATTTAGTGTGTGTTGAGCTATACTTGAGGTGTTTATCGTAGTGATATAGCACATCTCAGATCCAGAATGTCCAGGATATAGATACAAATCTGCTAAAAATCGACAAACACGGACCAAAGTACCAGTACTAGATTTATGTATACCCTCGAAGACTCAAATGTATATATATATATATATATATATATATATATATATATATATATATATATATATATATATATATATATATATATATGTGTGTGTGTGTGTGTGTATGTATGTGTCTGTCTGTGTGTCTGTCTGTGTATGTGTGTGTGTGTGTGTGTGTGTACAATAGTATAAACATTGAGCACTTACTATGAACCTTCCATCACAAATGAAAATTGCGTAAATAAATCATACATAAAGCATAAATACAGAAATCGCAAGATACCTGCAAACTCACCATGCCCCGGCTGGGTTCGAACTCTTGACCTATGGCACCAAACACCTGGCTCCCATGTTCGATGCCCTAACCAATCGACCATCTACGCATGTTTCGATAGCGGCGAGTAGCGTTCCGAACATGAGAACTCGGTCGTAGAGATATAGGTGAAAGGTGTTTATCCTAATGTAAGTGACGATGGATCTGACGATGTATGTAAAGAAATACAAGTATATATAAAACACAAATATCACTACAACATTGGATATTTACTATGGACCTTGGATCACAAATTATACTATTTGCAAACATAAAACACAAATACACAAATAACATGGTATCTCCAAAGTTATTATGCCCGCCTTGTGGTTAGGGCGTCAAGCACGGGAGCCAGACGGTTGGGGCCGTAGGTCGAGAGGTCGAACCCCAGCCGGGGCATGGTGAGTTTGTAAGTGACTTGTTATTTCTGTTTTTATGAATTATATATATATATATATATATATATATATATATATATATATATATATATATATATATATATATATATATATATATATATATATATATATATATTTATATGTATGTATGTATGTATGTATAAGAGCGCCGCTATTTCTTGAAGGACAGATTTCCCATATAATTCATATATTTCGCCTATTACAACGCTGAAACCCACACACCGCCATATGCCCCTGATTTTCAAGAACAAAAAGTAATTTATGTGTGAAAAAAAACACCCGACCGTATTGTCGCAACAGGTAAATAGCCAGGGGTATATATACACAAGCAGAGTAAAATCCAAATAAGCAGGCGGCGGCGTGGAGTCTTGTGAACCTTTTTCTTGACCAGGACGAGTTTAAATTTTAGGTAGTAAAGCATAACAGTAAAACGACATTGACTAGAGGAATCGTTCCTACTTGTCACCACACATAAGGAAGTATCCAATGAAGAATAAAACGTTTTCCCGTGCAGCTTGTCACAACCGAAAAGTGAGTAGAATCATCCTTATGATAGTCAAAAGTTACTCCTCCCCGCCATCTTATGTGAATCGGACAATAAACAATGTTGAGTACAGGTCGGTAAGTAGTGTTAGATAAACATCGATTGGACAGTGATTTAGAGTTAATTGTCCGGTTTCTGTTAGAGTAAGTTGAAAATTCGTTTCACTCAACCGAACATATATAATTTATAAAATAAACAAACACACGAATTGGTTATGAAACGCTCTGTGCAAGTGCAGTTTATTTAAATATAAATATACAAAAACAAAATGTCACTGTCTTTTGACCATGTGAGCTACAATGTAAAAACAAAATATTTAGTTCAAATTCCAATACTAATACATATGTAAATGAGTGGTTGGGCGGGAATTAGTTAAATACCCTGAAAAGAACCTTCGAATGGTTATATTCTTTACATATAGCAGACCACGTAACACGTAACAAACACCTGAAATTCATGCAATGGATATTCATTGTCACATGTCAGTTGCAATACCCGTATAAAACTGACTAATAACTGTGAAACACAAGTAAACATAAACACTATTGTAACTTCAATAAATATAATGAATATAGACTTGAAAATGGAAATACCTCGCAATCGGACAATTATAGCACTTACTGAAGAATGATATTGTCGATTACAGTACAAAACATCCAAAATATACACATCTTGAGTTTTCATATTATTTTTCAACACTGTGGTAAAAACCATTGTCGATGGAATTTTAACAATGTTTGATTGTGTGTGCCGTTATTCATACGATGGTATTTGCACCCTGTAAATTTGTAAGCCGTGACAAGTGTTGTGACACTTTTGAAACAATCAACGATGATTTTATCTTCGAATCTCTTTGCGGTGATGACCTTGAATTTAGTTGTTACGATGTGACCCTTCACCTCCTACTGTGATATTGACACAGGCCCAATCAATCACTTACACAGAGTTGCCGGTCCTTGCATTTCGAGTCATTCGTGGTGCAAGGAGGGACAACTCTGTGTGAGAGAATGAGTCCCAAACAGCGATGACCGTTGCCGTGTGATATCTTGAGGGTTTACAAAATTCAGACGAAAATCTCATAACTAAAGCATGAGAGTATCCTGGGATTTCATTCACTGAGTACAGTACAAAACAGTTGCAGATTACCGACATTTTTTTAAAAAAAAGTTTTAAAAAGTTATAGAATGAGTACGGTGTCGAGAACATTAACTTTTAAATTTTATTATCCTTAAATATTTATGTGATGTATTTTAGATTGTACATGTATTTGTATGTATTTTAGATGTGGATAAATAAAATGTAAACCATGTACAGACATTCAGTGTCTTGTACTGGAACTTTTACATATGTATGCAGATTATAATGATTCAATGACGTAATGAGTAAACCTCGATATAACGCAAAACCCATAATAAATATTCAGAAAAAACGAAAAGTTCTATTGTTCTTTATTGAGAACTGATGGTAGGATGATAATAATTGTATATCAAATTTACATAATACAAATATTCAGCTTTTAATACAATTTACAATGCATATTATTTACATTGTTAAGAAGCAATAGGTAAGTTTCTGATAACCAGTTACAAGGCAAGAACGATAACTCTTAAAGGATTGTCACATACTCTCAGGTCGACAATCCTTTTCAATAGTATGTATATATTCAAATAAGTAGTTTTCTTGCCTTTATCAATTTTCATCTTTCAGCATGTATCTATTTATGAGTATTTTTTTTAACCAATTCATACTGATAGTTAAGGTCGATATAATTAACTATGAAAAAAATGAAGCTCAAAATTACTTCATATATATATATATATATATATATATATATATATATATATATATATATATATATATATATATATATATATATATATATATATATTCAACGATTCTTGTACAGACACTTTACAATACACAGTAATACAAATGTGTCGAGCTGTATACATCATGGCTGCATAATTAACATATTTGATTTGCAATGAAGCTCTTTATTATGCAGCCTTATTACTATGTAGCTCATACAGATGTTGTCGTCTTTCACTTGATAAAGACCAAGGGGCCGAAAATTTGAGAATATAGAATATATTTTTTTTTTTCGATTAACGATAAAACATTGGAGGATATTGAATTTCATAGGCATAATGAATTAGTTTCTCACTTTTTTGTTCCCATTAAAAGACAAACAGTTTGTATATAATAGCGAATTATCTCTCATTTCGGTTTTCCACAACACACAGTTGTGACACTTTGTTTTAGTAGACATATATTGCATGAGCGAAAGTATACACCAGATACACTATTATATTTTGAAAAGAAGAGAAGTAACTCCTAATTATATATGTATAAAATCAGGGGTCATTTCCCTTCTTTATAATTTTATCTTGTGTTTGATTTACGGAGCCCCCTCTTATAATGAAAGTATTTTATTATCGTGTGTGACATACGCCATTATTGTATATGTAAAAAATCTCAGATACGAAAGTATAAATATTTAGGATGTCCAGAATATAAATACAAATCTGGTAAACATGGACTAACAACGACATCTGGACACCAAGAGGTTGGATCAGGTGCCATGGAGGAAGATGCATCCCCTGTCTACCAGTCACACCCATCCGTGAGTCCACAGTCAAAACCAAATAAAATACGTGAGGAACGAATCCCCGTCACAGTTGGTACAGACGTCTCAACAACCGCCAACGAAAAGGCAACTCAGCATTTTATTTGGTGAAACAGAGTGATCGGAAACAAGACTATTATACCGACCGTAAAATTTGCGGAACGTTGACAACGAGCGCGGTTTTCGATATCCATGTGTCAATAATTTGTCAGTGAGTAGTTTACATCTGTATATGAAATGTTCATTTGTTGAACACACATTGGCATATCGGATCATTTGTGAAATATAAACTCCATATGTGGGTGACTGAGGGATATATACGTGTAATTATACAGAAATCCCGTAAAAATATCGTAGTTTCAACTGGAAATCGGTAACCATCTATTTTAAGTTAATTCAGGTACTTCTGGTGTTTACTCAGTATGAGTGGTAGATTGTCTCCCTTCATCGGTTTTAACAATGCACAAAACGTATGTTCTGACTTCCACGTAATTGTGCTGTTTTCATCGAGATACAGGTAGCAAAAATATTCGTTTCTGTTATTACGACTTAATCAATTGAGCTCGAATTTGAAATACATGGATGGCATCATACAATGCAAAAATATAACCTAAATGTGTTCCCAATACGTCTAAGAGTAACCACTGTAAAATCATGACTGTCTTAGGTTTTGGTGAGTTTAGAATTTAAAAGATGTTATACATACGGTATATCAATTTATCAATAATCGGTTGCAACCGAAATGACAGGTGCAATCGAGGACTCAAACGGCCCGCCAGCAGTGGCAACAAAAGGATGCAATAACCACTATCCAACAGGCGACTCAGTGGTTATAAATATTATGAATATACCAAAATTATAGTTTTCCAGAAAAAGGAGCCAAACGAATTGCTCTGTACAACCGTTTCTGTCAATCAAACTTCATCAGTTGAGCTCGAATTTCCGATTAATAGGAACCACTATAACTACTCATTACTAGATATGATATAGAAGCACATCTTGTAGGAATTTCGTAAAATTCAACAGTCATGGGGGTATGATTTGGCCATGGACATTTCGAATTTCGTAAAATTCAACAGTCATGGGGGTATGATTTGGTCATGGACATTTCCACAACGCACCTGCGTGATTTCGATATTACCAAAGACAGTTGCCATTTTGGTTGGGTATGTATTTCTCACTCAACATCTTACTTCTTTTGTTTGCATGTTGACCTGTTTCCATTTTCCGGGTCGAAATACTGAACGACCAGACTATACAATACTTAGTGATGGCAGCACTACAGGATGTTCAAGTATAAAAATCTCAGATACCAAAGTATAAATCAATAGAATGTCCAGGACATAGATACACATCCGGTAAAAATGGACAAACACGGACCTCTGGAAACCAAGAGGTGGGATCAGGTGCCATGGAGGAGTAAGCATCCCCTGTCGACCGATCACACCCGCCGTGAGTCCACAGTCAAGTCCAATGAAACACGTGAGGAGTGTATCCTCGTCACAATTGGTACAGACGTCTCAAAAACCGCCAACGAAAAGGCAACTCAACATTTCACTTAGTGAAACAGAGTAGTCGCAAACAAGACTATTATACCGACCATAAAATTTGCGGAACGTTGACATTAAACGCGGTTTTCGATATCCCTGTGTCAGAAGTTCATACAAAATAATCCGGACTTAAAGGTGAGCAAATACAGTTAATGGGTATATTGTTATAAGTACTATATCTAAATACTGGTATGTAACCTGCAATAATAGGGGCAGTCTTACTGTAGACTGTTGTGGTTACGATACTCTTTGTGTAATAATATTTTAAAGGAAGTACGGTTTAATTCTACTTCTGATTAAAATCTAGTTTATGAAGACCATGTAGTTTTGATATGCTTACAAACGATACTGGTTTCGTATTCCACATCCGTTTTGGACATTGAATTATGAAAATATCAGATACCAAAGTATAAATCTACAGGATGACCAGGATACATATAGAAATCTGGTGAATATTGGACAAGCACGAATCTCTGGAATTCTAGAAGTGAGATCAAGTGCCATGGAGGAGTCATAGTGAGTCCACGATCAAATTGAAATGAAAGATGGAACAAATCCTCGTTGCAATTGGTGTAGACGAGCCAACACCGGCTATCGAACATGTGATTCGACATTCCATTCAGTGAAACAAGAGTTATCGCAAACATGGCTGTTATACCAACCGTAAAATTTTCGATAACCCTGTGTCAATAACTAAAAACGTAGTTTACCTCTGTATATTAAATGTTCATATGTTGAACATGCCCAGACATTTTTTATCATTTGTGAGATATGAACACCATATGCTAGTAATTGCGGAATATTTCTACTTAAATGTGGAAAATTAAAAATTTGGAAAGCCAGAAACGTCGCATTTGTCATATAGCCTGGTTGTTAATTTCCTGTCTTTGTCTATAGTAAGTAAAATGTCCAACTAGCAAGTGTTTGTGCCGGATTATGTTGTGTTTTTAATTTCTAGTTTGTTTGGATATACCGAATTGCCAGATGTATTGCAATTGTCATTATTAATTGACAAAACATCGTCGATATATCTAAATGTCAAATTAAAGGCCACCGCTAGATTTTTCTTCTTTTGATTTACGGGCTTCTGGATTAGTCTACTTCATTTGAACAGAACAACCGATAAAGGGACATAATTGGTTCCCATGGGAAAAGTCTGCTGAAAGACCTGATCTCCAACAATTACATTTAATCTGTTAGTAATTCCAACATCTTTTTATATCAACTTCAGTGTATTTATGAGTAGAATCAGAGTGGTGTTGGACGAAGTTAGTATCAAGATAACCAATGACTAGAAAAAAAAAATCGGGTACCATCTTTAGTGAAAAAAAACCAGATGTCGATGAATCCAAAAAGTCTCGCTTTTAATTTGTCGTGTGGAATGGTTGTATAAAGAGTAGAAAAGTCGTATGTTTTGATACTATGAATTGAGAAAAATGGTTTGTCTTCAATTTTTCTAAAAGCTATTTGGAAATGTTTAGTATCCACATCTGATTTACACCACTTCTGGAATAAGCAAATGTACAGTATCGCTGATGTTTTTCCTTAAGGATGTAATCTTCTGAGCTTCAGCGGTCATAAATAATACTGAATAAAGGGCGGTAACTCATCATGTCGTAAAATGACATATTTCAAAAAGTCTTAGGCATAATTTCTTATAGTCTCAAATATCACTTATTTTTTAATAAGAGACTATAATTTTACAAAAGATTTATCTTAAATAGCATTATTCGTAACAAAATAGAAAAATGTCAAGCGACAAGCAAAGTGGTAATTTGCGGAAACGACAACTCCCTGCAGTGCGCCAGTAGACAAGCTCATTGTTTACACTGGCCAGATCTACACATTTGACAGCGGTAATTGAAAGCAATACATCTGTAATTGAAACCAGTTGAAAAGAGGTTTCAAGATAAAAAATCAAGAATCGACGGAATTTTGTGTTTTCACCAAGATAATTATACCAAAATCTGAATTTTTATGCATTTTTTGAAAATTCGGAATGTATTTTATTTTCGGAATGTAAAATGTATTATTTCGTTGAAGGACAAAAGTCTGTATTACTAAATGGATTTAAAAGATGGCTAAGGAATTGGATTTTGACAGTTTTGGTTTTGGCAGGGATAATGAGCTCAATGTTCCATACAAGTTTTGCTGTTTTGTACGTGCCTAAGGGTTAATCCAGGCTCAAATATTCAACACATTTGTATATTGTATCCCGGACATTCCGAACATTAATAATTTGATATCCTGTGATATCTATATATTTTTTTCATATTACCCAATAACTAACTGATATTATTGATGCAAATTCACAGGTATTGACAATAATAGCTATTTATCTATTCATGTTCCATGTTGTATGACATTGAGATTCAGAGCCCAGGTAATATATCAGTTACATAGTATTATTTGCATTGGAGCTTTGTATTGTGCAGACCTAATGCTATGTAACTGATATACATATTGTCGTCTTTCACTTGATAAAGGCCAAGTGGCTGAAAATTTGTGAAATTTGAGTGTTTTCTGTTTTTCGCATACTGATACTTCCCTTTGGAGGACATTAAATTTTATATGCCTTTATATTGTAGAAATAAAAATGAGATGATATTTTATTGCATTTTCTTTTATTTTTGTGCTGATGCCATATACATTTTTTGAAATTTTCAATGTTTCACTTCTACCTGGTTTCCATGGTAACATAACTCTCTTAAATGCACACCGAGGACTAAATATTTGAAAATGTATGTCATTTTAAAAGTCTAATTCTAGAAATTGTCTGTGTCTGAGAAGAATACATCCGTAAGTAAGTATTTTGATAAGGAGTAAGGATGAATGTTTAGTGGTACATTTGCTGGATCCTGCTATGTACCTCTTCTTATATGGGACTTTGTGATGTTTAGGTATCCAATATAAAAATGGTAGCTCTAAATCAATATTGTTTGTGGATACATCACAAGAGCGTAATACGAACACGTGATTTTGAAAAATGTCGTCCTTTGAAAGTGGGGTACGTGCGTATGTAGGGTAACTGGAATTCGTATTAAACTTTAGATCTTCTAATAAAAAATTGATGTAATTTGGCTTACAAATAATACTATATTATTTGAGGCTTTGTCTGCTGGGACCAGTACATATTGGTCATGTAATCTATCGAGCTCAGTTATCACTTATGGGCCAATGAACACAGATGGATAACGTGCTTTTATACTATAGAAACAGAAATGTATTATAGAAAATTGTCCAGGAAACTATTACATGTCTAAAGATGCAATATCCGAACTTTTGAATTTGAGTTCTATATTCAACTATTTGTATTGAATCGCTTGAGTTTAAAAATGGTTCAATCACATCTGACAACCTTCGCATGCGGAGAGATATTAAACAGATTTTCTTATTTTGCATTATGAAAAATGAAAATGCATACATGCCATCGGAAAAGCTGTAGTGATAGAGAAATTCGTCAAGGAAATGGATAGAAAGAATTTACATAATTCTTAATAAAATGCGTAAGAGTCATGCAGGTTTAAGTGTTCAAAATCAATTTTGGGTATATTGTGTCATGCCACCAAATAAAAACTGGAACAGCGGGTTTCAGGAAAATGGTTGAAACCATAAATCGAATTAACTGCGCTAAAATAGGTCATATCTTGATCAGAATTCATCTTGTCGATAATCAGTGCTGTAATTTTGTATATTGAATACAAAATATGATCACATACCGATGTAAATGGGACAATATGATACGAAACGAGTTATCGATTTGATTGTTCTTATGCTAGAGGACACAAAGATTTATTTATTGAAATATCATCATTTCATGTTTTATTATACGTGTGTCATGATGACTAGGTCAAAGGGCACAGACGGATTTGATAGTCCGTATACTACAGAACAGACGGATTTGATAGTCCGTATGCTAGAAGACAGACTGATTTGATAGTCCGTATACTACAGATCAGACGGATTTGATAGTCCGTCTGCTAGAAGACAGACGGATGTGACAGTCGGTATGCTAGAGGACAGACGGATTTGATAGTCCGTATGCTATAGGACAGACAGATTTAATAGTACGTATGCTAGAAGACAAACGGATTTGAAATAGTCTTTGAGCCACCAATAACCCCTGTTCCCCCAGGGGAAATCTTGAAAGTTCTGATTTTCTGAAAGGTTATTAAAATGCTACAAAATCACCCATGTTACCATTCTGGCCATTGGGGCGTTAAGGGTTTTTGGGGTAAAAAAAAAACAAAACAAAAGAAAAAAAAAACAATTAACTGAAAATTGGAAAACCTCAATCAATTCCTAATTTATGGCCTCTATTACACTTAAGGAACTTGTTGTATGATAGATATCTTAGATGACAAGTATTGACCCATTTAACAAATCAATATTTATCAAATTTAGTGTTTTGTGGTAAAAAATTAATTATTTAAGCAGAAATCTGTGAAAAAGTGCTATACTTAAAGTCACTTTTAACCCATGTCTTTACCAAGATGTGTTTCGGAGGGTATGATTTTTAGAAATTTTATAAAGATGCTACAAATTGAGCTTTGTTAGAAATATGGCAACTGAGGGTTTTTGGGGGTAAAAACCATAGGAAATTAACAGAAATCGTTGAAAATTAGAATATACAATTAATCCTTCGTTTAAGGTTTTTTGCAATAAGACTAATTTTATGTATTGCAGATTGCATAAACGATAAAAATAGATAAAATCGCTGACAACTGGGAAACCTCAAATTATCCTTGAGTTATGGCCTCTGTTTGCATTGAGATAAATGGTTGTTTGGTAAATATCTCAAATGATAAGTATTGATCCATTAAACAACTACTGTGTATCAAATTCGTTGTTTTGGGTACAACATCAAATTCTTAAACAAAAATGTATGTAAAAATGGCTAGACTTTAGGCAACTAAAAACCTCAGTTTTTATTAAATGGGATTTTGGAGGGTATGCTTATTTGAAAGCGTACCACATAATGCTACAAAATGAGCCATGTATGCACGCTAGTCTCTAGGGCATTTAAGAAATTTGAGACAAAACAATAAAAAATTACAAAAACCACTGAAAACTGGAAAATCTCAGTTAGTCCTTCATTTCTTGCCACTTTTTGCAATGCGTTTAATGATTGTATCACAGATATCTAAAATGAGAAGTCTTACCACATTATACAATCATAATGTTACACATTTGATGTTTTGGGGACTAAAACAATTTATAAACTGAAATCTGTGAAAAGTTATTAGATTGTTGGCCACTAAAACCCCCAGTCTTTACCAAGAGGTATTCTGGAGGGTATGCTTGTCAGAAAGCTTAATGAAAGTGCTACAAAATGAGCCATATTAGTACTCTAGCCCTTGAGGTGTTCAAGAGTTTTGGGGTAAAACCATAAAATGATAACAAAAATCGATGAAAATTAGAAAATCACAAATAATCATTCATTTATTATGGCTTTTTACAACGAGTTTAATTGTTGTATGACAAATATCTGGAATAATACGTATTGGCCTATTTAACAATAATTGTATATCAAATATAGTGTTTTAAAGTAAAACCAATTTTTAAACAGAAATCTGAGAAGTTTACTTCACTTTAGGCCACTAAATACATGTACACCAAATTTTACCAAGGGGTAAGTTTCGATGGTATGTTTCTCTGAAACTTATCAAAATTCCTACAAAATGAGACATGTTATCACTCTAGCCATAGGAGTTTGAAATTGTAGGGTGAAACATTGGCAAAAATCACTGAAAATTGGAAAATCAGGATTAATCCTAGATGGTCTCTTTTTTGCAATACAAAATAGTGGTATAGCGGATATTTTAATTGATGAGAATTGGTATATTAAGCAATCACTTTGTGTCAGATGTGGTGTCTGGAGGTATAAACCCAAATTGTATAGAAGAAATCTGTGAAGTAATATTAGAGTTATACCACTAATAACTCAGATTCCAACAAATGGTATTTTGAGGGTATTTGTTTGCCAAAAGCTTATAACGATACAAAATGGGTTATGTTAAAACCCTGGATGTTTGAGAGTTTAGGAGAGTTTTAAGGCGAAACCAAGAAATTTGAACAGAAAATGTTGAAAAGTAGAAAACCTAGTAACCCTTTGATTATAATTTACTTTTGTGATAAAACTGACTGATGTTAATTTCTCATGGTTTTTGCCTCAAAACACCAACCGTTATAAACTATCATTCTTTATTTTGCCCAAACATAATATTTAAGTCATCTGCGATACTGTGTTTACTTTAATTGCAAAAAGAACTTAAATGAATGATTAATTGTATATTTCCAATTTTCAGCAATTTTTGTTTATTTTTTTATGGATTTTACCCCCAAACTCCTACGTAGCCAGGGTGCTTACAAAACTCAATTTGTGGCATTTTTGATAGGCTTTCTGAAAATTATACCCTCAAAAAACATATTGGTAAAAACTGGGTTATAAGTGGCTTAAAGTCTAATGCTTTTTCACAAATTTCTAATTTAAAAATGGTTTTTTTCCCAGTACACCAAATTTGATACACAATGGTTGTTCTTTGGTCAATACGTATCATTTAAGATATACAACCATTACTTTTATTGCAAACAGAGGCCATAACTGAAGGATAAATTGAGGTTTTCAAGTTTTTCAGTGATTTTTGTTAATTTTCATAGTTTTTACCTCAAAACACCGGCTTTAATAAACAAATAATTGTTTAATGTCTCCAAACATACATGTATGTATGTATGTATGTATGTATGTATGTATGTATGTATGTGTGTGTGTATGTATGTATATTTGTATGTATGTATGTATGTATGTATGTCTGTATGTATGTATGTCTGTCTGTCTGTATGTATGTATGTATGTATGTATATATGTATGTATATATGTATTTATGTATGTATGTATGTATGTATGTATGGATATATGTATGTATGTATGTATATTTCTGCATGCATGCATGCATGTATGTATGTATTTATGTATGTATGTATGTATGTATGTATGTATGTATGTATGTATGTGTGTGTGTGTGCGTGCGTGCATGCATGCATGCATGCATGCATGCATGTATGTATGTATGTATGTATGTATGTATGTATGTATGTATGCATGTATGTATGTATGTATGTATGTATGTAAGTACGTTATGTAGGTTTGTACTTTTCGACCAATAAAATACGACTTACAAAATCTCGAAAGTTTATAGAATGGTAGTGAGATGGGATGAAATGTAACTCGTTTTATTACGATCAAATTGTTAGTTATCAGAATTTATTTAGGATATCACTGTTGATTCGGTCATTTCCAAATTTATGACAGAAATTTTCTACTTCAAGCCTTTGCATTTACAGTTTTTTAAGAACATTTACATCTATTTATTATTCTGTTTACTTTCAAGATGGCGTGAGCCGTTTTTTCATCGGTCAAACATGAAACATCTATGAGTTCACTCACATTTAACCCTAAAAATTGTGTCGTTAGATTCTTTAAGCTACATATCAGAAAATGGGAGCGATGAAAGCTTTTTAATTAAATTGTTCATATCCAGATGGGTAGGATATTTTAGTAACCAATATCTATTTAATATACTTAGCAGCAGATGCTAATGGTATTCTAGTAATCTTTTCCGTATCTAAGAAGAATCCAGGAATTTTTGCATTTCATATCATCAACATACTTAGTAATACCATGAACGTATATTCGTTTTACCTCATAATACCCGCCTTAATGGATTACAAATTTATGAAAGGAAAATTAGTGCATGTCAATATCCGTAATAGCGATCAATACATAACAGCGTTATTTCCGATAATTTACGATAATGTACTTCAATTTTTTTTTGAAATAAAACGGCGTAGTAACACACCTGTGTTTTCAAGAAGTTGGAAATGTCAAGGTCCTTTTCAACGTATATTTCGAATATAATTAAAACCCACCATCATGAATTAACTTTTTCATGTATCTTATTGCATTAATCAGAGAAGAGACATATGTTTGTGTGTGTGATGATGATTGTGTGTGTGATGATGTTTGTGTGTGTGATGATGCTTGTGTGTGTGATGATGTTTGTGTGTGTGATGATGTTTGTGTATGTGATGATGTTTGTTTGTGTGATGATGTTTGTGTTTGTGTGTGTGATGATGTTTGTGTGTTTGATGAAGCCCTTGTGTGTGATGATGTTTGTGTGTGTGATGATGTTAGTGTGTTTGATGATGTTTGTGGGTGTGATGATGGATGTGTGTTTGATGATGTCTGTGTATGTGATGATGTTTGTGAGTGTGCTAATGTTCGCATTTGTGAGTTTTTATATGCAATTGCATATGTGCGCGTCCTTGTTTGTGCCTTTATGTTTGCGTGTGCGTGTGATAATGTGTGTATGTGTGAGTGCGTGTATATGTTTAGGTATGTGTGAGTACGCGTATTTGTGTAATTGTGTGTATCTTTGTGTGATTATGTTTTTTTTTGGTATATTTGACGTATGTATGGAAGACTAGTAATGAGGAATACAGGACGATCTTGTATTTGATCACCGAATAAAGCTCATTACAGCAGAAGATATGGATCATGCTTTATCTGAAAAGTCGATTTAATCTTTTGGAATGAAATACCAGTGTAATCTACTTCTGGAAATAAACATTCTTATATCTCGTGTATTCATAAGTAGTCAGGTCCTCTGGGACTGACGATAAAGGATCATCGTGCTCTAAAACCGTTGCTTAATTCTTGTATGGAATGAAAACAAAAGATTGAGAGAAACATTGAAAAATATTTATTCGGACGTTTAAAATGCAAGGCTATTGTATTTAGTACTTCCTTTTAGCATAAATCGTAGTTATAATTAAATAAATTGTCATTTAATTCTGATAATGCTTATTACATTACATGGATACCTGAGAGAAACAATTTGAATGGATGTTCCGATGAAATGGTGGTCAATCTAATATTGACGCATGGAGAGAGAGAGAGAGAGAGAGAGAGAGAGAGAGAGAGAGAGAGAGAGAGAGAGAGAGAGAGAGAGAGAGAGAGAGAGCGAGAGAGAGAGAGAGAGAGAGAGAGATTCCAGTTTTGTCGATCCTATAGGGCATTTTTTCCTGTCCAGTTGATTATATCTTATTTCAAAAATATGGAAACTAAAGATCAAATTTTCTGTCATAATATCGTATCACCCCGCTATGACATCATATCCTCAAGCACTGCAATCTTTGAAGTAGCCGTTATCGTCCATCATCAAAGAAAGGGAGTCATGCGTTTAAAACAGGTGATGTATGTTTCAAATACATACCACTGTAAAAAAGAAATGAGTAATTTCCCGTATTGCCATTTTTCACATTTCTAAATTCCATGTTTTCATCCTAAAACACGGCCGTCTACCGTCTAGCTGCTCCAACTGCTTCCAAAGTCTGTGTTTATTAAGTTTAGGCCACTACTATCTATATGTTGGGTTTTAAATTTGCAGAGTCGCTATGTCAATCGGCGTGGTATTAACAAACATTAAAAAAATCATATACACTTTCTAAAATTTTGAAATGTCATGAAAAGATAAGCATAAGCATAAATTGTAAATGAAGAACCTGTGACACCCTGGGGTAATACTTTTTCAGATGTTGATTTGACACTGCATTGCATGTTCACCTGAATTGCACTCAAAAATATTGATTTCATGACGTAATGTGTTATGTTTACTTGTATATATTCATAAATTAATCAATGTTTAGTTTATTTATCATCTATCATGAATCATTCATTCGGAATAAATTGTTTAATTTGTAACAAAATTCGGTACATTAAAACAATTATTTGTTTTTCTTTATTGGCCTTAATCCATTTCGGAACACGAAAATAGAGGTTATACAAAAAAGGCGAAGGCCGTCAGAAACATAAGTATACAAAATCCGTGCCAAAAAAAAATCGACGTTCCTGTTGAAATTTAGTTTTGGTATTCAAACAGGTCTGGTAAATATCTATAAATTGGAACACAAAAATTCTCGATGTACATTAATTTCTAATTGCGTGGTGCCGAAATATCTTACACGCACGAAAAACGGGGACGCTAGAATATCATTTATACATTATTAAAATTCTTTGTCCGCTATGTTGAACCTGGGACTTAACAAAGGAACAATCACAGCGCGATGCTTTTTAAAAATGAAATCTCAAACGTATCATCGGTCTTAAGAAATTCGAATTTGGAACTTGACCTCTGACCTACTAAGTCGAAGAAAGATGAATATAGAGATCTACAGCGTATTATACTTATTACATTTTTACAATATCTAACAAAACCCATCGACTTTTTACAGAGAAATTCATATAGATAACGCGTCATAGAAAAGTACATAGAATAACCCATCACAGACATCGTTTGAAGAGTACACAAATATGATGAAACTGTCGGAAGTATTTGATGTATATCAAGAACGTTTGTATGAATTGGCTTCCTTATCTCTTAAAGAACAGAGATCAACGTCCACCATGCAAAGCGAGAATTCAGACGCATCTATAACTAACCTGCAGTTCGATAATGCCAGTGTCAAAACGTTGATACGAAAAGGCAATTACACGGTTGCTGCGCCCTAGATTTAAGATATACACAATGTACAAAAGATATTGAGGCTAAGATGCTTGTTACTTTAGATCAATACTTAATTATCAATGGCTTTGTTGTGTAAGGTCAAGAAAACATGTAATCACATGTTGTCTCAGGACCGTAGAGAAAACTAAAACTTAATGTAAGGCATAGAATTTCAAATTATCTATCTAGTCATTTGTCATCGCTGCACGAAATATGGCATTGCCAAACTGTTTCATCCTGTCTGGAATTCGCAGTTGTTCTTCATATTTAGACCGCATTTATATCTTCCTTTTCACCACCGAACGTGATCTTTCTACCAAACTCGAGAGGTTTCCGTGTGACATTTGCGGTGGGTGTGGCGTCCTGCCAAGACGCTGCTGACTCCTTCCGGACGACTGGTCCCACCCCTTTGGGATTCGCAAATGTTCTTCGTGTTGAGACCTTTGTTATAGCTACCTTTGCACCGAGCTGGACCTTTGCATCGAACTCGTGAGGTTTCCATGGATCATTTGCGACGGGTATAACATGCTGGCAGGGGAGGATGACTCCTTTTGGACACCTGGTCCTATCCCGTTTGGGATTTGCAATTGTTCTTCACGCTGAGACAATTTGTATATCTGATTTGTCGTGTTCTTTGGACTTTGAGTTTCCATTATTGGTACTTCTTCTGTTTTACTTAATTATAATTGATGTGGAATTATAATTGATGTGGAATTATAATTGATGTGGAATAAGATTTTGTTTAAGTGTTGTTTTCGTCCCGTCATCATTTTTCTATTGTTTGACTTGTTTTGTACACTGGCGTCAAAACAATAAGGTTTCTTTTAATGAACATCACTTTTTTTTCTCAATCATCAGACACGTAACTTTCACATTGTAAACCCAGGTCTTGGCTAAGGATCGACAACTTCACTCTTTTAAAGTCTTAGATCTTATCTCGAAACTTCCAACTCTCAGTTTTCTCCTAGGGTTCCAAAATTTGGTCATTTATTACGGGGAAAGATTTCCTTGAAGACCTTCAGGATATTGACAACCTGTCAGCATTATGACGTCTTAATATAATTGTTTAACGTGGGACGTCTAAATAATGTGAATACAGTCCACAAATAGTCATGTCAGATATCATACTGCCTACATAAACATTTATTTTAATCGTGGAAGAAAGCTGTTTAAATTGTGCGTTCAGTGGAAAGGGATAGCTCAATTCTCGTGGCAAGACGATTGGACATTTTATTTTTAATAAATTGATATGCTTACTATACAAGATTAAACATAAGATAATCATTCGTTCTTCTATTAGAAGATCCATGACTAGTATCTCATATCATACACAATTGTAATCCCATAAATACACAGCGTGTCATACGAAACTCATCAAGATAATGTTACTGCGGTGTTACCAGAACAATAATTGTCACTGATTTTTTCTTTTTTTATTTCTATAAGCGACGTTTAAATTTACAAAGCAAACTGATTAATTTTACAGTCCCTTAACTAGAGTCGCAATTTGTATTTAAAAAGAGATAATGACAACATTCCTTTAGGCCGTCATTAATATCAAATTCTATATCAGTGGTGATAAATTTCCGTCCTTGAAAACAATTACACAGCTGAACGTGAAAAAAGTGCGAGTAGTTATCGAACGCAATTTTTGTACAATCTGGCTAATAAGCAATCACAGACCAGCTTTTAATAGTTTAAAATAGAAAATAATTAAAAGTTTGTCGCTAGGGAATAATTCTATTTTGTGCAGATTTATGTATTTGAAAATGCTTTGTTTATAATAGGGTTTCTAGAATGTCGCTATAATTACATCAACGTTAATTATAAGATGACGTCATCGGTACTGTTAAGGTCTATCGTCCATTGAACATTCCGTATACTTATAGTCTAATATACACAAAAAGAAGCATTTATAAGGATTTACAGGAAGCACATCTGATTGTTTTATAGATGAATGACATTTTGAAATTAATTTTTTTATGGATGCGTAATCATGGTGAACATACAACACATGAAATAGTACAGATATTATGTTGTGTCTCTTTATCAAAGCAAATTATATCACACACACACACACACACACACACACACAGAGAGAGAGAGAGAGAGAGAGAGAGAGAGAGAGAGAGAGAGAGATAGAGAGATAGAGATCTGGTTTATTTAATAAATAATGTGATTTGGTTTATTTAATAAATAATGTTTATTAATATTACAGGGTAATTTGATTTAAGATGTCTTCGTATAGACATGCGACTTTCCTTTGTGAAAACAGAATAGTAAGGAAAGCAAAGTATAATTTGTTTAGTGTTTATCATATGTTTTTGTCATCCGCCAAATGTTAAGCGCCGTAATTTTATATAAGTATTAATTTTAGATGAAGTTCCAACGAGTAAACGAAATTCCAAATCTCAACAGGAAGAACAATTGCGAATCCAAAACAGGATGGGACCAGGTGTCCGGAAGGAGTCAACGTCTTATGTAAGCATGCCAACTCTACGGAAATGTTTAAATCAGTACGTCATGAGCAAAAGAAGTCAAGTCTTATCAAAATCACAGATACCAAATATTACTCGCCAGGATGTTCAGGACAAAATAAACAAAGTCAGTTAAGATAAGGCATACGTTGATTTCTGAAATTGCAGTGATGTTTATTGAATAATATGTAGACATGAGCTTGGTAGAAAACAGTATTACAACGCTACATTGAATTTTGTTGTGTCTGCACAACTGTGTGCATTGATAAACATGTGTTGGTCCCAGGATGTCAAATCATTTTGAATTTAGAATAATGTGTTAAATTGTAATTTATTTCTTTCACTATTCACGATTTTAATTTTGGATTGTATATCTACAGCATTTGGGTTTGAAAAATATGAAAATCAATATTTATGTGAGTAGTGGTTAGTTAGCCTCAAAATCCAAACTTTGAGTCATGTGTTAATTTTCTTGGGGTCCTGCTATTAATGAGCAAAAGTATAGAATTATGTATCTTGTACGGTAGCAAATTTGTAAAATGTAGTAATTATGCGAAATATACACATATTGTAATGAAATCTATTCCGTTTTTTCTTCCTAACAAAATTTTATTATTTATTTTTAGAATACAATTCTGTATTATGACTATTAAAAAAAATTAAATAATAAAATTTTGTTAGAGGGACACTTTAATAACATGCAGCACCAATATTCCCCCAAATGATAGATATATCCGTTTCTCAATTTTATGAAAATATATAACTTACGAGAAACACTTGCAAATTTAACTCGTTCACCCCTAAAGACACATTTGGACTGGCAAAAGTCATTGATTTAAAGAAGAGTCCATTATCTTTAAGGGGATAACAAGTTAATTAAACTGGCACCTGGTCTAGATCTACTCTCTGGTGAATCTGTGATATATTAGGGTTGTTTTACGTCAACCAATGAGCATATTACGTAACTGTCATTTCATATTGGATTTATATACACATGGGAATCGAGTCTCTCGAGAGATAAACATATCTATCAATATATACATGCTTTTCTTGGATATTCTCTTTTTGACTAGTTTTGTTCAGAAAATTTTTTAAAATGTTTCCATAGGAACCCAATTTTCGATTACTCATTGTTTTAGAAGATAAATCAGTGAATAATTGTACCGATATAGATGTTATTTAAACAAAGCTAGTTCTCATTTCAATGACTCTGATTTCATACTTCGATCTCTCGCCCATTTATCTTCTCTTATGGTGGCGTAGCTAGGCGATATATATATCTTTTTTATATTGTATATACCAATCTAAGAAGTAAAAAAATGAATATGATTGGTTTAAAAGAAACACAATTAATGCCCCCTTTAAGTGGACGCCTTCGCGTTTTGCGGAAACAGGGAAACAGACGTGTCGGAGGTATTCAAACGACCCTCAGATGTAGGTTTCTTTAAATGTATGGCGTGCTGTACTGGACTGTAAAGTGAAGTCCTGTCGCACTATAAAACGAAATGGTTGTCCTAGGCATGTAAATGATCTTTCTTGAATAGCGCATTGTTACCATAACGGCGTAAAATACAAAGTATGAAAAAGATATTCGAAACTCCAAGTCCATTAGTATTCGATAAGTTAGATGTAACACCGGTGTAGACACGAAGAAGAATTGCGACTTTATCGTATAAAATCACATCGAATTTTATAATCTCATGTTCGTGTCAAAACTTGTTTCCACGAATGAAAATTGAATAACGCGTGTACGAAAAACGAAGAGAAATCTTAATAACCCTTAATTTTGTTAATTTTGGGTAATACGGCATAAAGCATGTTGGTTTTATTCTGAAACTAAAATTCATATCATATTTTTGTAATCTGTTGCAGATATAGGCGGACGACTTTTTTGAAATTTTATAGCAAATACTTTTACGAGTAATTTAAATTAAGGCATTTCAATTAGAACTTAACGAATTCTTCTATTTTTTGTGTTTACTGAGTGTTTCGGCCGAGTAACTTTTGTGAGGAGAAAAGAGAGTTTTGTGCTGAATCAAATAATAAAAAAAATTAATATTAATTCAGATTCATATTTAGATAACATCTCGACAGTTCTCCAGAGTGCATTTTGTTTATCTTGAAATGTTTTATGTGACAGTGTTCGTATCTCTTGATTTGAATTCAACTAAAACATATGATTCTGTTTTTGAGTGTTACTGCTCAACTTTTTGTTGAACAAATGCTTTGCTACCAACAAATATATATATATATATATATATATATATATATATGTGTGTGTGTGTGTGTGTGTGTGTGTGTGTGTGTGCGTGTGTATATATATATGTGTGTGTGTGTGTGAGTGATACACGTCCGTTGGAATCAATATCAAATCAATATTCAGACACTGTATAGATTCAAATTAGATCTCGATTCCTCAAATCATGCATCACTTTTAGATACAAACCATGTTTAGAGCAAATGTAGTTATAATATCAAAATTAGTATATATTCCATGGGAAGATTTGGACTGAAGTATGTTGATTTAGTTTATTTTATCTTTATCAATGAAGAATGTTGATTTAGTTTATTTTATCTTTATAAATGATGAATGTTGATTTATTTTTTATTTTTTGTTTATTTTATCTTTATAAATGAGAATTAGGTTGACTTCAACTGAAAGATACGAAATGAATATGATTGTATCTGCATTATTAATATTGACCATTTTTTATTTAAGATTAAAATTAAATTAACTATAACTGTAGTGTGGGTGTGTGTGTGTGTGTGTGTGTCTGTGTGTCTGTGTGTGATTAAGTTGTTTTCACATGTGCCGTTTGTATAAGAAAATCCATATAACCTGGCAGGTAGGAGTCTAATGAAACCCTTCCTTGAACTGGATGACTTAAAAATTAGGTAATAAGGCATGACATCAAAATTACACTGCCTAGAGAGATCGTTCCATACATCACCATACATAGGCGAGTATCCAGTGAGGAATGAAACGTTTTTTCCCGCGCAACTAGACATAAATGAAAGGTAAATAGAATCCTCCGTATGATTATCAAAAGGTGACTTCAACCCGTCAAGTTATGTGTAGTTATATAGTCCCTAATAAGAATGCTTTTGTGACTGACCTTCCTAAAATCTTAGTCATTCTATCAACATTACCATGTACTTTTTAAACAAAATTGTAATTATTTTACGACCAGATAGTTTGTTTTGGAATTAATTTAGCGTATTAGAGCGTGTATGCTAAATATCATGTAAAACACGGTCACTTATACATTCTGAATTAAAAAGTCATGTTTGATATCCAGCTAAATTATCAGTTAATATTAACCTGATGTAAGACTTTATTTTTTTTTTTACTTGAAATCGTAAAAGTTTTTTCGCATAAGCTGACCTATCGCCAAATGCCCGACACGGCATCTTTTGGCAAACTTTTCCATTATGAAGTCACAATTAAATGGCCCGTCAAACATTTGTGTAATTATGACGTCACAACCTAATGATGTCAAAAAAGCACATGGACAGCCACATGTGAGGCATTTGGCGATAGGTCAATTGCATGTACAGTCAATATTTCCCCAAAATGACTAAACAATAATCCTTATATATATATTACCATTTTCTGTGAAACTGTAGTCAGCTGGATTCTAAATTAATTCTTTATGATTGACTAGCGGGGAGTTTTTCATATGACGTAACACCTGAACAGCTGTGTGGCATGAGAAATAGTTCTCTCGTCATCACGGAAATACTGAATATAAGTTTATTTTCTTTTTTCCATATCATTTTGAAAGAAACTAATGATATGAAAAATCTAAAATACTTAGTCTCAGACTTGGTTTGTGATTGATAATATTCGACCTCTCAGTAGAGGAGGGTTAAATATGCCAGAAGAGAATGACCCTCGCTATGGCGGCAACCATTTGGTGGGTGACCGGCGGTCAGAGACTCACTGCTTTTAAACGATGTCCCGTTTGTATTCTGATATTTTATCAAAGGAATATACCACAGAATGTTTCAGTGTGACTAAAAAAGGGAGAAGCTAATATTAGTTCATGACAATTGAAACCACTTAATGTTACATTTTGTTTTACCAATCAGCTGGAAAATGCCTTGATGTATGTTACGTTAGTATTTCAGAACACATCCTTCAAATCGTTTGGAATAAGACAAATGTTTCATATTATGAAATAACAAACTTATATTGGCATAAGTTAATTATTGACACATTCGTTCAAAAACCAGTATAGGCCTCTTATAAATCCATGTGGTATCTGTTATGTAGGTCTGATCCGTATTTATCAGATGATAAACTAACCAATATACTGACAGCCGTTAATAATAATAATAATAAGCAATACTGTACAGTTGCTTACAGTTCCAGAAGCGGTGTAAATCAGATGTGGATACTTAAAAATTCTAAACAACTTTTAGAAAATTTGAAGGCACACAATTTTTCTCATATTCACATTATCAAAACACACGACTTCTCTCCTCTTTACACAACAATGCCAGATAAAAAAAGTAAAAGAGAGACTTTTTATCATCATAAACAACTGTTTTTTTTCACTAAAGGTGGTACACGAAAATTTAAATATCTAGTGAGTGGTTGTCATGATACTTATTTTGTCCAACACCACTCTGATACTACACATAAATACACTGAAGTTAATATAAAAAGATGCTGGAATTTCTAATAGACAATATATTTGTAATGTTCGGAGACGTGGTCTTTCAACAAACTGTTGGCATTCCTATGGGAATCAATTGTGCCCCTTTATTTGCTGACCTGTTCTTTTATTCAATCGAAGCAGACTTCATTCAGAAACTGCTGAATCAAAAGAAGAAAAAGCTAGCGGTGTCCTTTAATTTGACATTTAGATATATCGACGATGTTTTCTAAATTAATAATGACAATTTTTATACAAATGTCAATGCGATATATTCCAGCGAACTAAAAATTAAAGATACAACAGAATCAAGCAAACACGCTTCATACTCAGACATTTTACTTACTTTAGACAAAGACGGGAAATTGGCAACTAAGCTATACGACACACGCGACGACATCGGCTTTCCCGTCGTAAATTTTCCACATTTAAGTAATATCCCACAATCACTCGCATATGGGAACGTACTCCTTTTTTGGCTTATCTGTACTTGTATTCATAAGAAGCAGACTTCATTCAGAAACTGCTGAATCAAAAGAAGAAAAATCTAGCAGTGTCCTTTAATTTGACATTTAGATATATATCGAAAACATTTTGTCAATTAATAGTGACAATTTTCATACATATGTCAATGCGAACTAGAATTTAAAGATACAACGGAATCAGGTACACATGCTTCATACTTTTTACTTACTATTGACAATAGTAAGCTATACGACAAACGGGACGATTTTGCCTTTCGCTTTTCCACATTTAAGTAGTTATATCCCACAGTCACACGCATATGCAGTTTATATTTCACAATCGATCCGATATGCCAGGGCGTGTTCAAAATATATATGAACATTTCATATACTGAGATAAACTTCTCACTGACAAATTATTGACACAGGGATATCGAAAATCGCGTTTGATGTCAATGTTCCGCAAATTTTACGGTCGGTATACTAGTTTTGTTTGCGATTGCTCTGTTTCACTGAGTTAAATGTTGAGTTGCCTGTTCAATGGCTGTCCCAATTGTGACGAGTATTCGTTCCTCACATATTTCATTTGGATTTGACTGTGGACTCACGGCGGGTGTGAGCGGTCGACAGGGGATGGTTACTCCTCCATGGCACCTGCTCCCACCTCTTGATTTCCAGAATTGTTTTCATTATCATATATTCTATAACATCCCGTCACTGTGAAACTGAGAAACACATGAACACTACTTATGTCCGGCATTGACATTGTAGGTTGTGAGGAAAGTAGATAGGCTTTTAGAATTAACAAGAGTTAGAGAAGAAATGTGAGATGGAGCCAATTTCACATCATACACATGATGTGAGTGACGAATCGTTTCTGACAGGAATATCCAGTGGAGGCAAAGCGAGTCGATTATCAGAAATGCTTGACAAAGTTACTCTAGGCCTAAGCCCTTTTTCAGTTCAACAGACCAGCTACGATTGTAAATACGAAGCGAACTTTCATTTCTGTGAAATGTGATTCTGATCTTAAAATGACCTAGATCAATGTGTTGTGGTAATGTATGGCTTTTAAGAATAAATAAATAATAAATAGATATGTGATATTCTATTCTTTATTGATTCGTTCATATGTTGAAATTTCAGAGAAGATTTGTCCGACAAATAGATAAAAAGGTTTTCGTAGACTTTCATGTATTTTTCCGTCAAAAAGTAAAGCAGTCAGCACTCGGGTCACGTGACGACCTACCACTTCTTACACTGATTATACAAGCAATCGCTCTGTATACTTACAATGAAGGGAATTACAGTCAGTATGTAAATATTTCTTATTCTTATTATTTTGTGTGTGTGTGTGTGTGTGTGTGTGTGTGTGTGTGTGTGTATGTGTATGTGTGTTTGTATATATTGACATGACTTAATAAAGTGTATGACATACGCTTTACTATGTTTAATTATTCATTAAATAAAGAAAATCTCCTCGAAAACAAGGTAAACGACGCACTATGGTACGGATAGAGGGAAATTATCACCTCTAGAAACTCGTATTTAATTTGGGCGACAATTTCCACTAACATGAATTGGGTTATCTTGCCGTGGTTCAATTTGAGCGTCTGTTAGAGTGGCAAACATAGAACTCTCCACAGTATGTACAAATTTGAAAGCCGGAAAATCCGATCAGTTTTCTTTGTTCATCAAAATAACTCCAGCGGCATGATATGATCGACATAACATAACCGATATTGTATGGTAAGTAAAGCTTATACATAAATTTCTCAAATCAGCATAACAGACCCAAATTAGTCACCTGGAACTTTTACCAAAGTGTCGCAATGTTAAGGACGCTATGATAATATTATAAACATAAATATAATACCAAAGTTATAATGTTCAAGACTATCGTTTCTGTCGATTAGACTTCAACAGGTGAGCTCTATCTTTGTATAGATTTTCTAAAGGAAACTGATATAATATAATGCCAAATACTAAATCTAAATGCATAGCCAAATCTGTAACCACAGTAAAAAGAATAACTACAGTACAACGATGACTAGAATGTAGAATTTTAAATGGTGCTATCAGTGCCAAATATTACTTTAGTATAAGATTTTTAGCTGGTACCGAAATATCATGTACTAGGTTTATGTATACCCCCGGGGACTCAAACGGTCCACCAGTAGTGGCAACGACCTTGTGGTTATACATATTATAAACATAACACCAATGTTATAATATAATGATATAGATTTAGGATCCAACACTCTCGGCGATTCTATGATTGAGTAGTAACACTTATTCTACAATTTTCTTTTGTTTTTTTATTTACATAACTATTTACTTGACATTTGAGATAAAAAAGGTGAAATACCTTACCATATACGCACAGGATCGATTTTAAGGTTCCGGAACTTTTTTTTATTCTATTCATACGCGCTATAACGATGACACTTTACGTCAACATTTGATGTTATTGTGATTTTTGTGAATAAGATATATTTTGTATTACCATCGTGTCATTGATAGTAACAATGTAAATTATTATTGACTGTATACATTGAAACATTTATACCTCATTGCTTGCGCGGATTGAACCTCGGAAGCTTCATACTCTGCTTAAAATACGAAATACATGTACATCTCATATACCACATGATCTCGTAGACGAACTGAATCAAACAGATTATATCCAAAAAAAATTATGACGGTCATAACAGTCAATTTAGTAAATTAGTTTACAGACACACAGCCACAGCCACAGACACACACACACACATACTATATATACATATATATATATATATATTGCAATATATATAACCTGGAGTCTTCTGAGCCCTTTCTTGACCTGGACGAGTTTCATTGCTAGGTAATAAAGCATATCATCATTAAAATACACTGGTAAGAGTAATTGGTTCTACTTTACACCACACCTACAAGTATCCAGTGAGGTACCAAGCGTTTTCCCCGCGAAGTTTATCATAACCGAAAAGTGAGTATAAACAGCAATATGATTATCAAAATGTTACTCCGCCCCGCCAAGGTATGTGAATCAGGTAATCACTGCCATGTGCACGGAATAAGTTGTTTAAATCACATCTTCTGTGTAAACATACCTTTACATTGTATATGTTTCGTATGTTTAGTTTTTGAATTAAAGCAAGCAGCATCTCAATGGTATTTCTTGGTTTCATTAATACACTCTTATCAATAGCTAACACTCAAATTTAGAAAAAAAAGATATTTACACAAACAAATAATTTTATCTATATTGTACAATTTATAAACCTTATAATGCTTAACTGTATTGGAACAATATTTGTTATATGCCTACGCAGAACGTGTTTTTCAAACATTAACGATCACGTTTATAACAATATTTAAACGCATGGTTGAAAGGTCATACTTAAGATATCGGAAAAGGTGTTAATTCCTGAAAACTACAATTTTTCGTTCGATATATATAATTCACGTGTTGTATATTTTAATATTTAAATTTAGGATATATCAACAATATTGCTAATGTGAGAAAGATTTAGCATACATATTTCTTGTTTTGTACTTTACTTGAAGTCTGTATCCTAATGTGGCCACCAATGCATCGGGAAATCTGATGAATTACGATAATTACATAGAATTACTGAAAATCCAGGTGTCAGAAGATGCAAGGGGTGAATTAAATCTCCTTTGGACCGGAAACAGCCATCACTAATCCACACATTGCAATTGATATCATCATAGGGATCATTGTCCGAGTCACACAACTTGACGGGTTATCATTCAAACGATTATATTTCAATTTAAATTATGGCAAAGTACGGTGACAAGTAGTAATGATTTCTTTGGCCACTGTTCTAGATTACTTTAAATCTTAAGTCGTCCAGAGACACAAGACTCCATGACATATGATTGTAAAACACAGTAAAATACAATATGTTAATTAGAATGAACACAGAACATGTATGTATAAAGCATCAGTAAAAGCGTTCAAATACATATGTTCACGTTCAGATATATATATATATATATATATATATATATATTATATATATATATTATATATATTATATATATATATATGTATAATATATATATATATATATGTGTGTGTGTGGGGGGGTTGTTTGATATGTTTTGAGGCTTGGTTTGAAGGCGTTGCCCATGGGGGTTGCCCATTTTCAGTAATGTTTTCCGACTATTTAAAGCTGTGTAAACCAAAGAAAGGTATCATTTGGTCATTTTGTTTGTCGAAGAAACTTTAAAGTAAACAGGGCAAATGACAGTTGCAAAATGGACAACATTGCCGAGATAGCATTTATTCAATATTCATTCAAGAAAGGTCTGTACGTCTCCTAAATGACAAATATATATATATATATATATATATATATATATATATATATATATATATATATATATATATATGAAACTTTGAATAATTTTGATGTATCATGTTCGATATCATTAAACATTTTAAATATTAAACAGGTTGTTAAACTACTTAAAAAGGCTAAAAATGTATTTACGATCAGGGACCTCACTCTTAAAACGTTGAGAGGTAATGAGGCTTATATTGCATAAAACCTCAAATATTGTCATATCTATCATAGCTGTCTGCGGGAACAATATAATTAATATCACAAATGAAAAAAGAAATTCAAAATCGACAAAGTAATTTACAAAAATGTGTCTCTATTTTCTACATTTACTCCAGTCGTACTCGGAGACCTTCTATGTGTATCGTTCAGACAAATAGAATTTGAATATTTCCCCATTTCTGGTTTACAAGTATGCAGCCATTTACGTTGGACATTTTCAATACCTACATCTTTCCCACAAGTTTTAAAGACAGTTGATCCCTCTTTAGTAATACCAGATGTGTGCGGTCTTCGGGATGTAGAAGAACGTTTTACAAAGGACACACCTGATACGAAACTATAATCGGTAAAACTGTGTGACATTTTGTGTCCAGAGTGCCACCAACAGAATCTCCTCATAAATACCCTCCTGAATTTCGTACTTAGTGCTGAATAAAGCACAAAGTTCATGGCTGCATTTACAGACAACAAGAGATTTGTTACATTTCCAGCGATTCGTAAACTATTCACTTCCTCAGATGTTAATTCAATTTCTTTTATTTCTAGATAAGTGCTGTAGATAATCATTGAAGCGGTCGGAAGCTGACACAGAATAAACACTAAGGCAACACTTATCAACATACAGGTTATCCGAATTTGTTCTCCAGCATATCTTTCAGTGGAACGTTTAACGGCGACGTAAGTCATTTGTCGCCGTAGTCGTGAAGCCATACAAACGGTGCGTATCAAAATGAGATTAAATGTACACAATGCTATAAGAGGTAGAAAAGTAAACATAACTATAACAAACCAGTTGAAATATACAGCATAACCTACGCCCTGACCAAACGTTGTCGTTCTTACACCATAAATTGTCTCATTTCCTGCTGAATCTTCATAAACCTCCCATTCCTTGAATTCCGGAGAAGTACAACCGATAACAACAATGGACACTGTCAATGCTATGCATTTTGCTCGTTGTGGAGTACAGATCACGTGACTCTTCATTGGGTGACACACAGCTATCCAACGTTCCACTGTGAATGTGACGGTTAAGCAAACAGATACATTAGCCCACATGTCACTCAATACCCGAGCTATCACGTATGCATATAGGTAGGTATATTTATCACTCAAATCTTCATAATGTTTTAAACTTAATATCAAGCTTGTTATCAAATACAAAGTATCAAATACAGCCAAGGCCGTAAGGTAATAATTTGTTGATGTTTTCATTGATTTGTGTGTCAAAACAGCAATACTGACCATATTCCCTCCAGCGCCAATACAAACTACTAATGGTACCAGAATACGTTGAACGACGAATCTTGTCAATAGTAAGGCTTCGATATTAGAAGGATATACATCGGTGGCTTCATCCTTTCCGGCAGATATGTTCGAGAAAAAAGCTGTTGAAAAATTAACCTCTGTGTCATTATTGAACGACTGTGTCTGAGACCCACCATTAAAAAGAGCAAAAGAAAAATTACTTCCACTCATGCTCTTTGGCGATATTAAATCCATTCTGATATATCCTGAAACACATTAATGAATTAAAGTCAGCAATGCAATCATTAGTATAAATATGAACATAAATTACATAATTTCGATTCCTCATCTACTAATTATATATATATATATATATATATATATATATATATATATATATATATATATATATATATATATATATATATATAAATTAGTAGATGATATATCTATAATTTCTCAAAGTTGTCCGATTAGCGAGGTAATCTCTTAAAGCGATATGAGCTGTCGTAGGTGAAACATTTTACATGCCCATTTTATGTGATATTCTATCTCATATATATTCCTAAGAGACCATCTGGTTGTTAGAATAACAAATGCATGTATAAAATTGCAACAATCTTGCCAAACGTAACCCGTAATATCAGTTATTTTTTGTCCGCCATACTTTGAGCATTGCAAATTAACTTTCGGTAAATTTCTACGAAGATTACCGAGTGCCCAATAAACACGTTCTATTTGCAGTTAATATACATTCTATTACCCTTTGCGTTTATTTTCGTACATCATCATTTCATACGCAAATCAGGCAAAGCTTTGTCTTTTTCGTCGTTTCAAAACATTCGTTTCTGAAATTGTCCACGTGCCGAGTATATCGGGTGATCTAGACCCATTTTTAACTAGTCCCATCGCATTCTCGGCTTTATCATTCTTGATCACACATATGATCATGAACTGCCCAACTCCATCGGACATGGTGGCACGATTGTAAAACGTGAGGTATGCGTACTTTTCACAGTTATATTGTTTTGATTTTGTCAATGTCAGCATTCAGGGTAACATTTAAGAATGGAAAATTTTCTTTTAGTGACCTGATTTATTTATTCATGTATTCATCCTATTTTCTTCGGGTATTTAAAATAGCGTTGAAAAGCATATATTTTACATAATACAAATCACGGCCTGTATTCTAAAAATAAATATAAAACACATAAAAATCGGCCGACTTTAACATAGTCCGAGAGCGTAAAGGACCGAGATCCTCTGACCGAATTACGAAGTACATTTGATGGCGAACAGAGTTTAAATAAAAGGTCATTGCATACAGAAATACGGCTGGAGTTTTTAAGGTACGGGAAAACTTAAATTCTAATAAAACAAATAACTTCGAAAAGAAGATCTTTTACAACGTTTTACATGTTTGATAGTGTATTTGAACACACATTTTATCACATTCTCGACTATATGTTAGGGGACAAAAATAATCATTGTGACAGCTTATATCGCTTTAAGTAACACGCTGATCTTCTTCAATATTTTATTAAGATATTATTTTTTCCCCATACACAAAATAAGTACAAGTAGAATCCCTTTTTTGTTGCCGGATTTTAAAATAGAAAATAGATGTGCTTTTGAAAATTAATATAAAATTGACTCCCATAGACTCAGTGTTATTATGGATGGCGTTTATTTCAGCTATAAAGGAAGTTCCTTATATGACGTCAGACAATGATAGACATTTATAAAATGACGTTACAACAAACTCAAACCGGTCCCGGACGAATATGGAATAATATTGCACCTTTTCATTTTATGTTAAATAAATGAAAAACGAAAGTAAAGTCCATAATAAGTAAACATATGTATTGAACTGCTATCTGCTGGCATTCAGCTGTCATTTGAGAGGGAATTTTATATTGGGCCGCTTTTTCCTAGGGGAGAGAAATTTATCTCAGGTTGATATTTCCTAAAGGAAACTCAATGTTAGACCTATTTTTTTCCGGAAGGGGGTTGGGTCTGGACCCGTTCTCCCGGGGGGGGGGGATCTACGGAGTAAAGTTTATGCTACAATAACGTCTTAAATGTGAGTGGGTCTCATAAGCGAGAATTATTATTATTATTATTATCATTATTATTATTATCATTATTATTATTATTATTATTATTATTATTGTTGTTGTTGTTGTTGTTGTTGTTGGTAGTAGAAGTAGTAGAAATAGTAGTAGTGGAGGTAGTAATATTATTGAATCTGGATAAAAATTGTGTAAAATACCGACATCAGATGAAATGTATCCGACTGTTTTGTGGATGATTTTGAATTGCTGAATTATTAACCTAATTGTATCACAGCCATTTTACATTTCATGTTCACCTTTTTATGTACATTTACACTGATAAACATATAAAATTGATTTCCTTTTATCGCAATCTGTTCGCTAATACAAAAACTTGATATCTTTCATTTTATATGATGTTCATAAAGAGATCGATAATCTCCCAGAAATAAATGTTGCCATTGGACAATAATACCGAGGTATTTTGTATCTGAGTTATTCCGCCCACGCATGCGTTCTTTGTTGATTTAAAACCTCATTACTCCCAGCTAATTTACAATTAAAAAATGTGTGTTCTTTTAGTATTTTAGTGGTATAAATTAAGCTTAAATATATCAATCCTTTCTTCTGCTACTACAAGAGAATACCTTGACAACCTCATGGTCACGAGAAGTATATTTGACGTTTCTGTGATAGATCAAAAAATATTCAAAACAGGAATGGATCAAAGGTAGCAAGTGTAAAATATGTTATCATCCCTCATGTTTGTTAAATTACTCACGATTGGATAAAAAGCTGTCACATGACAAAAGATAACAAGGATATGTCACCGAAACTCCATCTCCTAGGGAAATAACCCTAAGGTAATCACGTGACCGTGGAATAATACCTTCGCTGCCATTATAATAAATAATACCAGGGAAATAACCCCTTGCCGGCAAATCTCACGTGTATGTATATCGTACACTGAACCAGATCACGGAGCACATCCATTTTTAGGGTAATGCTGAGATAGAGACAAATATATAGCATAAAATATTTATGTTGCATTTAATTCATGACTAATAAATAACACGTGTATTCTATTAAGTTTTAACACCAAAGGGAACAGTCAGCCACTTAATATTTTATTTAAAGACTATGAGTGAATGACCAGGACATTTACGTAACAAAAAACATTGAATCTGTAAAACTGCTGATTTATGCTTTCGCCCTCCCCATAGGTTTAACCTATGCCTTATTAAGTTGATAAAATGTTATACTCAAATATATTGAATAATCTCTTTCAATTTTGTTTTTGTATTGTTTATCTAATTTATGATAAAACATTTATGGCCCTCTGTGTCGGGATACATCCCGGATTGTTTCCCTGGGAAGAACAACCCTTCCCAGGGATACAATTCGGGATGTATCCCTCTACAGACGGCCATGATTATATATTGTACGATTCATGACGCACAACACAGCAGAGTTTGTAACCCGTGATGTTCAGTAGATGTGGTAAATTTTCGAAGCCCGACGAGATATTTTAATTTACCTTAAAAACTATTTCCCCGAAATACTTTGCATCGCTCCACGATGAACGGAATAGACAAATGGTAGGAGTGCCCGCGAATATCCAACCGGAAATTGTGTTATTTTTATATGATATAGCCAGGGAGTTACGGCGGGTGTGATATTATCATTTTTTGCAAAACTATAACTTTGGTATGTTGTTTATAATATTGAGAATATATTTTGCAGATTCCAGATTCCTGGTCCTATCCCGTTTAGGATTTGCAGTTGTTCTTCATGTTGAGATCACTTACACATCTAATTTGTCGTGTTCTAATGGATTTGAATTTCGATTATCAATCTGCACTTCTTCATATTTACCTTATACAGATATTCAAATTTACAAAATGATGAGATAGATCCAGTTTTTCATATATTTTTCATACCTTATCAGTGAGTAGGTTTCGCTCTCTATATATAATGATCATATGTTGTATAATCTCTGGCGTATGGGATCGTCTGGTTGAAATTCTTTATACATGGCAATTTTCGCCTTGTGTAATTTTCGCTATTTTCGTTCTTCGTTGAGAGGAAATGAAAGTGAAATATTTTCAAGCTGACTAACTGGGTCAGGTCAAAGACATATGCTTATGCCATTTATATGATTATAGTGATTGAGGGCGCATTTGAGGTGGGTTGGATATGTTTTTGGATGTAAAAGAGTGAACATAATCAACGGCGATGATTTACACGTATGCGGTAAATACAAAAATATGGCTAAATGGGATATTACTTTTTTAAACCCATAGATGGCATAAGCATATGTCTGTGACTTCAGCTTGAAAATATTTTGCTTTCATTTTAAATTCGCCCTCTCAAATGATTATTTTTCACTCTTTGGCGGTAAGAAATCCGAAATCAATACATTTTGTTACTAATTTCCCGCCTGTGTATAGTGAATGAAATGCTCAAGTAGTAAGTGTATTTGCTTTACCATGTGATGTTTAATTTCTGGTTGACTGTGATATACGGCATGCATATAATTACGAAAACTGTCATTATCGAGTGACTATATTTCTGGATGTCATGATAAAGACCGCGCCTAGCTTCTTTCTTCTGTTTCAGAGCCTTCCGTTTGAAGTCTGATTCGCATGAATGAATATACATGTTGGCTAATAAATGTGCACAAATTGTTCCCATAGACATTCTGACTGTTTGCTGAAAGACTTTCAATTAACAATTCCAGCATATCTTTACACCATAGGTGTTTATAATTATTGTGTTGTTCGACGTACTTTGTACTGGGATGACACATGGCTAGATACTTAGATTTTCAAGAAGTTCTTTAAGCGAAAAAAAAATTGTAGATAGTTTTAACATTTCATGAAAGAGTGTTGTATAAAAAATTTAAAAAATACGAATGTGTTGATGCTGTGGATTTGTCTTTTAACATTACAAATAGCTTTTAGTATGTAATCTCTAAGACTCATTAAAAAGGACTGGATACTACCCGTAATTACTGTCAATATCTTGGTAATAAGTGTCGACAAAAGCTTGTTTGAACATTTGCTTAATCCTACAATATTTCTTCCATGTATGCTATTCGTAATAAGATTAATATTTCAAATATGGTAGCTCTAAATTAGTATTTGTGTGGGTATTTCAAAAGATTGAAATAGTGGGAGATTTTTATGAAATAGCTAAGTGTGTATTCAGGGATACCATGGCTGGAATTAAACCTCATTGAAATATTAACGTATGCCACGCAATGAATGCTATCGCAGCAGCGATAATAAAATGCACATTTTAAGACGCCGGGCCTTCAGCGACTAAGAACCGGAGCGGACACAAAGAACGGGGAACAATATCGGGTGGCAGAGATCAAAGGTGGATAATCATCTGGACGAATGAATATCCAAAAAGATATTAATTCATGGACATGTTGACAAAAAAAAAAGAGAGAAAAGACTTTTCAATGTTGGATATTTAGCCAACAACGCCCAGTCTATCGCCAAAGATCATATGAAATTGGCTTCCATGTCAGATTTATAGATTTCGAACAATTACCATGTAAATATGGTAAGGGGTTCATATTTAGATACAAACAACGGGGCAGCCAATCTCTTGTTTAACACACAGAACACGGAGGAAGGACGCATGGAACAAAATAGATGAAGATGATCGATGCAGTCCAGTTGATGTTTCAGGCTAAAAACTTGCGGACTTTTTGTCGGTATCAATTCATTGTCAGAATGTCTGGCACCTTGTTGGTTAAAAATCAGGGACCGGTTTCACTAAAGGTCGTACCTTTGCCCGTAAACGTAGAGGTAACAATAGACGTAACTCGAGTTCCGATTCTATTTACGTATGCGTAGTTTCAGTTTCACTTAAGGTCGTAAACATTTTTTCTTGTTAACCTGCAGGTAGTTACATGTACTTTGTAGCAGACGTATAAACTCAGACTTCAGTTTATACATATGACAAAAAATACGACCTTTAATGTAACTAATTTAAGATGCAAGTTAACAGTACGTAAACATGTATATGTACGACCAATTTAAATCAAACCACATGCAAAGCCGTTTACAGTTTGTAAATAAAAAGGGTCTTGGACCAATAGGGGCCCCCAAAAAGGACAAGAACTTGGTACATATTTAGAAATCCTCTTATCAAGAACCATTGATCAGAGGATTTTCAGATTTTGTTTGCATGACTGTTAAGTCAATTCCTACAAAGTTTTCGAATGAAAACGAAATAATCATTAACGAACACCTTCGAATGACAATTGGGTACAATATAATGTAATAAACATACGTATATAATTAGCTTGAATGGTATTATCCCTTCGTATAGTTTAGATTGATATCATAATGCCCCCGATTGTACCTTTAGTACAAGTTTTCTGTATCTTACTCAATTTCCCGATGTTTTTCGGCACAGTGGCTTACACTGCTGTACACATTTCACCGAAAAGTCAATGTCATATACATGTTTGCGGTTATAATATGATTGAGCTAAAGTTTTGAGACTGAAAAACAAATTTATTTCTTAGACATGATTTGATTTCCTTTCATGTTGTTTTTTGTGTCCCATTTGAAATGATGCTCCATGTTTCACTGTGTCATTCCTGGCGGTTTCTTTGTATCTAAAAGTGAACCCCCTTATCATATCAACATGGCAACTGTAATAAATCTACAAATCTGACAGGTGTATAAATTTCTTATGATATTTTGGAATAAACGGGAAATTAGACTATTTGGAGTAGTGTGTAATCAACGACATCATCAGAAAATGTCCCAAAATAAGGAACTTCCTTGAATAAACCATAGCCTTGTTGGCTTAATATACAGCATTGAAAGTGATTTTTATCAACATGTTCTTAGGATATTCATTTGTCCAGAAGGAACAAGCAGCTTTGTTGGCTTAAAACAGTAAAACAAGTCACCTTTAATGTTCGCCGCCTGATGTTTCTCCGCGTTTTTTTTTTTGTTCAATCCGGATCTTAGTGTGCAAGTAATTCAATTAAGGGAGAACTTGTACTGAAATCTGTTGTGCCTCAAAAGTAAGATCATGCGACTACAATTTTAATTCAAACGACTTTAAGTCAATTAATGATTAATTATATTCATTATCTAGATTTAAGATAGCAGTTTCTGTGTTGGAATAAAAATATTATCTCTATTTCAAACTCAACTGATGATGTCTTATCGATAGAAACTATCATACTGAGCATTTGGTTGGTTTGACCTTTTTCAAGATATTAATCTCTAGTATTATTTTTTAAGAAATATTTCACATATTTCTATTTTATGTTTGCGTATGTGTGCGTATGTGTGTGTAAGTTTATATGTTTATATGCACTAGCACAGTCGTTCACAATGTTCCTCTCACAAGCTAGTGGTGTATATGAAATGGTCATACGTATAACTCAACGTCCATACAGTAGTAACTGTTCGTTTGCAAAAAAGTCGGAAAATACAGAGAACGAGTATTCTCCATATTACGGTCCAGTCGAGATTCATAACACTTCATTTTGTGACGTCATTGTAGAAGTGATATATTCGCCTCGCAACATAAATCAAAACAAAATATTCTAAGTATTTCCGTGTTTGCTTTATATAATGTCCTGACAAGTACGCATAGCTAACAAATAAGTTTTGTTAAATTTTGTTCTGGTGTTTCACACCCCATCAATAAATCTTTAGTTATACGTGGGCGACAGATTTCACTGATGAAAAGTATTATGTCAGCGAAGACGGGGAAACACAACTGTCTATCACCACATACAGATGGAATAAGCTAAATGGGCATTAAGCTCAATTCAAGTGTGGAGTATTGACAAACAAAAATATTAAGGTTGCGTAAATTAATTGCAATTTAAAGTGTCAAACCTGGGTTTCGCAAGCATTTTTTACAAAATATGAAATAATTTAAGAATTGTTATGCTTTTTTTGTTTTGTATACCAATTTAAGTAATAAAAAAGGGAGAATGTAAATAAATAAATAGAAAAAAAACACAAAAACAAAAATTGGTACCTCGGAAACAAATTTTAACCTTTACCTTTAAAACTAACGCACATGAAGTATTCTCGTGAAGCTGAAAATATTAACTTCAGATTAAATTTCTCAACGTTTATATCAAATTGACGCATATGAATAAAGAGATAATGTTGAATAATTACTGACTAAATAAATATATAATATAAACAAACATGAACATATAATAAATGTTATAGTTTAACATGATGTAATTGCATTTAGATGTCATTGACTTAACCACTGTTATATAAATATTATACACATAATACGACAAGTTAAATTTTGCAATTCACAAGGCCAAAACAAATGCACTTTAACTTGAAATTTATATATTTTCCTAATTCAATAAATGAATATATAGATAGGAATCGTTTAAAATATTGTCCTATTTTTACACTTATTTTTATAAACTTGTTTTCAAGCATTGTTACTTACCATAATTTGCATCTGTTAGCATCTAGTACTTTACCAGAAGCAGCTATTCCGATTCACATATTTAAATACTTATCGAAATGAACGGATTCATAGTTTGTCGATAACACTTTACTTCTTAATCAAAGGCTCCTTTGAAATTCTATGCTTTTCTTTTAT